>CM075745.1:47114561-47316222 GCA_037974335.1 Prionace glauca
TCACGTGCTCACTGTGTGGGGGGGGGTGTACTGGGGGGGGGGTGTACTGAGGGGGGGTGTACTGGGGGGGGTGTACGGGGCGGGGGGGTGTACTGGGGGGGTGTACCTGGGGGGGGGTGTACCTGGGGGGGGTGTACTGGGGGTGGTGTACGGGGGGGGGGGGTGTACCTGGGGGGGGTGTACTGGGGGGGGGTGTACTGGGGGGGGTGTACTGGGGGGGGGGTGTACTGGGGGGGGGGTGTACTTGGGGGGGGGTGTACTGGGGGGGGGTGTACCTGGGGGGGGTGTACCTGGGGGGGGTGTACCTGGGGGGGTGTACCTGGGGGGGGTGTACTGGGGGGGGGTGTACTGGGGGGGGGGTGTACTGAGGGGGGGTGTACTGGGGGGGGGTGTACGGGGCGGGGGGGGTGTACTGGGGGTGTGTACCTGGGGGGGGGTGTACCTGGGGGGGGGTGTACCTGGGGGGGGGGGTGTACTGGGGGGGGGGTGTACTGGGGGGGGGGGTGTACAGGGGGGGGGTGTACCTGGGGGGGGTGTACTGGGGGGGGTGTACTGGGGGGGGGGTGTACTGGGGGGGGGGTGTACTGGGGGGGGGTGTACTGGGGGGGGTGTACCTGGGGGGGGTGTACCTGGGGGGGGTGTACCGGGGGGGGTGTACTGGGGGGGGGTGTACTGGGGGGGGGTGTACTGGGGGGGGGGGTGTACTGGGGGGGGTGTACTGGGGGGGTGTACTGGGGGGGGTGTACTGGGGGGGGTGTACTGGGGGGGGTGTACTGGGGGGGGGTGTACTGGGGGGGGGTGTACTGGGGGGGTGTGTACTGGGGGGCGGTGTACTGGGGGGGGTGTACTGGGGGGGGTTGTACTGGGGGGGGTATTACTGGTGCGGGGGTGTACTGGGGGGGGTGTACTGGGGGGGGTATTACTGGGGGGGGGGTGTACTGGGGGGGGTGTACTGGGGGGGGTATTACTGGGGGGGTGTGTACTGGGGGGGGTGTGTACTGGGGGTGTGTGTACTGGGGGGGGGTTGTACTGGGGGGTTGTACTGGGGGGGGTGTACTGGGGGGGTCTACTGGGGGGGGTGTACTGGGGGGGGGTGTACTGGGGGGGGGTGTACTGGGGGGGTGTGTACTGGGGGGGATGTGTACTGGGGGGGGTGTGTACTGGGGGGGGGTGTACTGGGGGGGGGTGTACTGGGGGGGGGGTGTACTGGGGGGGGGTGTACTGGGGGGGGGTGTACTGGGGGGGGGTGTACTGGGGGGGGTGTACTGGGGGGGGGTGTACTGGGGGGGGTGTACTGGGGGGGGTGTACTGGGGGGGGTGTACTGGGGGGGGGGTGTACCTGGGGGAGGTGTGTACCTGGGGGGGGTGTACTGGGGGGGGTGTACCTGGGGGGGGTGTACTGGGGGGGGTGTACTGGGGGGGGTGTACTGGGGGGGGGTGTACTGGGGGGGGGGTGTACTGAGGGGGGGTGTACTGGGGGGGGGTGTACGGGGCGGGGGGGTGTACCTGGGGGGGGGGTGTACCTGGGGGGGGGGGTACCTGGGGGGGGGTGTACCTGGGGGGGGGTGTACCTGGGGGGGGGTGTACCTGGGGGGGGGGTGTACCTGGGGGGGGGGTGTACCTGGGGGGGGGGTGTACCTGGGGGGGGGTGTACCTGGGGGGGGGGTGTACTGGGGGGGGTGTACTGGGGGGGGTGTACTGGAGGGGGTGTACGGGGGGGGGTGTACCTGGGGGGGGTGTACCTGGGGGGGGTGTGTACCTGGGGGGGGTGTACCTGGGGGGGGTGTACTGGGGGGGGTGTACTGGGGGGGGTGTACTGGGGGGGGGTGTACTGGGGGGGGGGTGTACTGAGGGGGGGTGTACTGGGGGGGGGTGTACGGGGCGGGGGGGTGTACTGGGGGGGTGTACCTGGGGGGGGGGTGTACCTGGGGGGGGTGTACTGGGGGTGGTGTACGGGGGGGGGGGTGTACCTGGGGGGGGTGTACTGGGGGGGGTGTACTGGGGGGGGTGTACTGGGGGGGGGTGTACTGGGGGGGGGGTGTACTTGGGGGGGGGTGTACTGGGGGGGGGTGTACCTGGGGGGGGTGTACCTGGGGGGGGTGTACCTGGGGGGGGTGTACCTGGGGGGGGTGTACTGGGGGGGGGTGTACTGGGGGGGGGGTGTACTGAGGGGGGGTGTACTGGGGGGGGGTGTACGGGGCGGGGGGGTGTACTGGGGGTGTGTACCTGGGGGGGGGTGTACCTGGGGGGGGGGTGTACCTGGGGGGGGGGGTGTACTGGGGGGGGGGTGTACTGGGGGGGGGGTGTACAGGGGGGGGGTGTACCTGGGGGGGGTGTACTGGGGGGGGTGTACTGGGGGGGGTGTACTGGGGGGGGGGGTGTACTGGGGGGGGGGTGTACTGGGGGGGGGTGTACTGGGGGGGGTGTACCTGGGGGGGGTGTACCTGGGGGGGGTGTACCGGGGGGGGTGTACTGGGGGGGGGTGTACTGGGGGGGGGTGTACTGGGGGGGGGGGTGTACTGGGGGGGGTGTACTGGGGGGGTGTACTGGGGGGGGTGTACTGGGGGGGGTGTACTGGGGGGGGTGTACTGGGGGGGGGTGTAATGGGGGGGTGTGTACTGGGGGGCGGTGTACTGGGGGGGGTGTACTGGGGGGGGTATTACTGGTGCGGGGGTGTACTGGGGGGGTGTACTGGGGGGGGTATTACTGGGGGGGGGGTGTACTGGGGGGGGTGTACTGGGGGGGGTATTACTGGGGGGGTGTGTACTGGGGGGGGTGTGTACTGGGGGTGTGTGTACTGGGGGGGGGTTGTACTGGGGGGTTGTACTGGGGGGGGTGTACTGGGGGGGTGTACTGGGGGGGGTGTACTGGGGGGGTGTACTGGGGGGGTGTACTGGGGGGGTGTACTGGGGGGGTGTACTGGGGGGGTGTATTGGGGGGGGTGTACTGGGGGGGTGTACTGGGGGGGGTGTACTGGGGGGTGGTGTACTGGGGGGTGGTGTACTGGGGGGTGGTGTGGGGGGGTGGTGTACTGGGGGGGGTGTACTGGGGGTGGGTGTACGGGGCGGGGGGGGTGTACTGGGGGGGTGTACCTGGGGGGGGGTGTACCTGGGGGGGGGTGTACTGGGGTGGGGTGTACTGGGGGGGGTGTACTGGGGGGGGTGTACTGGGGGGGGGTGTACTGGGGGGGGTGTACTGGGGGGGGTGTACTGGGGGGGGTGTACTGGGGGGGGTGTACTGGGGGGGGTGTACTGGGGGTGGGTGTACGGGGCGGGGGGGTGTACTGGGGGGGTGTACCTGGGGGGTGTGTACCTGGGGGGGGGTGTACTGGGGTGGGGTGTACTGGGGGGGGTGTACTGGGGGGGGTGTACTGGGGGGGGTGTACTGGAGGGGGTGTACTGGGGGGGGTGTACTGGGGGGGGTGTACTGGGGGGGGTGTACTGGGGGGGGTGTACTGGGGGGGGTGTACTGGGGGGGGTGTACTGGGGGGGGTGTACTGGGGGGGGTGTACTGGGGGGGGTGTACTGGGGGGGGTGTACTGGGGGGGGTGTACTGGGGGGGGTGTATTGGGGGGGTGTACTGGGGGGGGTGTACGGGGGGGGGTATTACTGGGGGGGGTGTACTGGGGGGGGTGTACTGGGGGGTGGTGTACTGGGGGGTGGTGTACTGGGGGGGGTGCACTGGGGGGGGTGTACTGGGGGGGGGTGTACTGGGGGGGGTGTACTGGGGGGGGGTGTACTGGGGGGGGTGTACTGGGGGGGGTGTACTGGGGGTGGGTGTACGGGGCGGGGGGGTGTACTGGGGGGGTGTACCTGGGGGGGGGTGTACCTGGGGGGGGGGTGCACTGGGGTGGGGTGTACTGGGGGGGGTGTACTGGGGGGGGTGTACTGGGGGGGGTGTACTGGGGGGGGTGTACTGGGGGGGGTGTACTGGGGGGGGTGTACTGGGGGGGGTGTACTGGGGGGGGTGTACGGGGGGGGGTGTACGGGGGGGGGTGTACGGGGGGGGGTGTACGGGGGGAGGTGTACGGGGGGAGGTGTACGGGGGGAGGTGTACGGGGGGAGGTGTACGGGGGGAGGTGTACGGGGGGAGGTGTACGGGGGGGGGGTGTACGGGGGGGGGTATTACTGGGGGGGGTGTACTGGGGGGGGGGTGTACTGGGGGGTGGTGTACTGGGGGGTGGTGTACAGGGGGGGGTGTACTGGGGGGGGTGTACTGGGGGGGGTGTACTGGGGGGGGTGTACTGGGGGGGGTGTACTGGGGGGGGTGTACTGGGGGGGGTGTACTGGGGGGGGTGTACTGGGGGGGGTGTACTGGGGGGGGTGTACTGGGGGGGGTGTACTGGGGGGGGTGTACTGGGGGGGGTGTACTGGGGGGGGTGTACTGGGGGGGGTGTACTGGGGGGGGTGTACTGGGGGGGTGTACTGGGGGGGGGTGTACTGGGGGGGGTGTACTGGGGGGGTGTACTGGGGGGGGTGTACTGGGGGGGTGTACTGGGGGGGGGTGTACTGGGGGGGGTGTACTGGGGGGGGTGTACTGGGGGGGTATACTGGGGGGGTATACTGGGGGGGGTGTACTGTGTTGGGGGGAGGAGTGCACGGGGGGGGGTGTACGGGGGGAAGTGTACGGAGGGGGTGTACTGGGGGGGGTGTACTGAGGGGGGTGTACGGGGGGGGTGTACGGGTGGGGTGTACGGGGGTTGTACGGGGGGATGTACGGGGGGGGTGTACTGTGTTGGGGGGAGGAGTGCACTGGGGGGGAGTACTGGTGGGGGTGTACTGGGGGGGGTGTACTGGGGGGGGGTGTACTGGGGGGGGTGTACTGGGGGGGGTGTACTGGGGGGGGTGTACTGGGGGGGGTGTACTGGGGGGGGTGTACTGGGGGGGGTGTACTGGGGGGGGTGTACTGGGGGGGGGTGTACTGGGGGGGGGTGTACTGGGGGGGTGTACTGGGGGGGGTGTACTGGGGGGGGTGTACTGGGGGGGGTGTACTGGGGGGATGTACTGGGGGGGATGTACTGGGGGGGATGTACTGGGGGGGGTGTACTGGGGGGGTGTACTGGGGGGGTGTGTACTGGGGGGGGTTGTACTGGGGGGGATGTACTGGGGGGGGATGTACTGGGGGGTGGATGTACTGGGGGGGTGTACTGGGGGGGGTGTACTGGGGGGGTGTACTGGGGGGGGTGTACTGGGGGGGGAGTACTGGGGGGGGAGTACTGGGGGGGGTGTACTGGGGGGGGTGTACTGGGGGGGATGTACTGGGGGGGGGTGTACTGGGGGGGGGTGTACTGGGGGGGGGTGTACTGGGGGGGGGTGTACTGGGGGGGGGTGTACTGGGGGGGGTGTACTGGGGGGGGTGTACGGGGGGGGTGTACTGGGGGGGGTGTACTGGGGGGGGGTGTACTGGGGGGGTGTACTGGGGGGGTGTACTGGGGGGGTGTACTGGGGGGGTGTACTGGGGGGGTGTACTGGGGAGGGTGTACTGGGGAGGGTGTACTGGGGGGGGTGTACTGGGGGGGGTGTACTGGAGGGGTGTACTGGGGGGGGTGTACTGGTGGGGGTGTACTGGGGAAGTGTACGGGGGGGTGTACTGGGGGGGTGTACTGGGGGGGTGTACGGGGGGGGTGTACGGGGGGGGTGTACGGGGGGGTGTACGGGGGGGTGTACGGGGGGGGGTGTACGGGGGGGGGTGTACTGTGTTGGGGGGAGGAGTGCACTGGGGGGGGGTGTACTGGGGGGGGTGTACTGGGGGGGGTGTACTGGGGGGGGTGTACTGGGGGGGGTGTACTGGGGGGGGGTATTACTGGAGGGGGTGTACTGGGGGGGGTGTACCTGGGGGGGGTGTGTACCTGGGGGGGGTGTACTGGGGAGGGGGGGACTGGGGGGGGTGTACTGGGGGGGGGGGGTGTACCTGGGGTGGGTGTACTGGGGGGGGGTGTACTGGGGGGGGGGGGTGTACTGAGGGGGGGTGTACTGGGGGGGGGTGTACTGGGTGGGTGTACTGGGGGGGGGGTGTACTGGGGGGGTGTACTGGGGGGGGGTGTACTGGGGGGGGGTGTACTGGGGGGGGTGTGTACTGGGGGGGATGTGTACTGGGGGGGGTGTGTACTGGGGGGGGTGTGTACTGGGGGGGGGTGTACTGGGGGGGGGTGTACTGGGGGGGGGTGTACTGGGGGGGGTGTACTGGGGGGGTGTACTGGGGGGGGGTGTACTGGGGGGGGGTGTACCTGGGGGAGGTGTGTACCTGGGGGGGGTGTACTGGGGGGGGTGTACCTGGGGGGGGTGTACTGGGGGGGGTGTACTGGGGGGGGTGTACTGGGGGGGGGTGTACTGGGGGGGGGGGGTGTACTGGGGGGGGGGTGTACTGAGGGGGGGTGTACTGGGGGGGGGTGTACGGGGCGGGGGGGTGTACCTGGGGGGGGGTGTACCTGGGGGGGGGTGTACCTGGGGGGGGGTGTACCTGGGGGGGGGTGTACTGGGGGGGGTGTACTGGGGGGGGTGTACTGGGGGGGGTGTACGGGGGGGGGTGTACCTGGGGGGGGTGTACCTGGGGGGGGTGTGTACCTGGGGGGGGTGTACCTGGGGGGGGTGTACTGGGGGGGGTGTACTGGGGGGGGGTGTACTGGGGGGGGGGTGTACTGAGGGGGGGTGTACTGGGGGGGGGTGTACGGGGCGGGGGGGTGTACTGGGGGGGTGTACCTGGGGGGGGGTGTACCTGGGGGGGGGTGTACTGGGGGGGGGTGTACTGGGGGGGGTGTACGGGGGGGGGGGTGTACCTGGGGGGGGTGTACCTGGGTGGGGTGTACTGGGGGGGGTGTACTGGGGGGGGTGTACCTGGGGGGGGTGTACCTGGGGGGGGTGTACCTGGGGGGGGTGTACTGGGGGGGGGTGTACTGGGGGGGGTGTACTGGGGGGGGGTGTACTGGGGGGGGGTGTACTGGGGGGGGGGTGTACTGGGGGGGGTGTACCTGGGGGGGGTGTACCTGGGGGGGGTGTACCTGGGGGGGGTGTACTGGGGGGGGGTGTACTGGGGGGGGGTGTACTGGGGGGGGGTGTACTGGGGGGGGGTGTACTGAGGGGGGGTGTACTGGGGGGGGGTGTACGGGGCGGGGGGGTGTACTGGGGGTGTGTACCTGGGGGGGGGTGTACCTGGGGGGGGGTGTACCTGGGGGGGGGGTGTACTGGGGGGGGGTGTACTGGGGGGGGTGTACGGGGGGGGGGGTGTACCTGGGGGGGGTGTACCTGGGGGGGGTGTACTGGGGGGGGTGTACTGGGGGGGGGGGGGTGTACTGGGGGGGGGGTGTACTGGGGGGGGGGTGTACTGGGGGGGGGGGTGTACTGGGGGGGGGGGTGTACTGGGGGGGGTGTACCTGGGGGGGGTGTACCTGGGGGGGGTGTACCTGGGGGGGGTGTACTGGGGGGGGTGTACTGGGGGGGGGTGTACTGGGGGGGGGGGTGTACTGGGGGGGGGGGGTGTACTGGGGGGGGGGGGTGTACTGGGGGGGTGTACTGGGGGGGTGTACTGGGGGGGGGTGTACTGGGGGGGGTGTACTGGGGGGGGTGTACTGGGGGGGGGTGTACTGGGGGGGTGTGTACTGGGGGGCGGTGTACTGGGGGGGGTGTACTGGGGGGGTGTGTACTGGGGGGGGTATTACTGGGGGGGGGTGTACTGGGGGGGTGTACTGGGGGGGGTAATTACTGGGGGGGTGTACTGGGGGGGGGGGGTGTACTGGGGGGGTGTACTGGGGGGGGGGGGTGTTGGAGCTTGTTAGCTTGATGTCTCCAGGCTGTGATTTCACCTCCTCACAGCACAGGGCCCCGTCAGGGAGCCAGTTACCTTCCAGGTAGATTTTGTTCCGCAATTGCATGATCTGGTCGCGGCTGTTCCATTGTTTGAAACACTCCATCTTCACACAGACTACAGCGAGCTGCTCTCTATCTCACACACAGACTACAGCGAGCTGCTCTCTATCTCACACACAGACTACAGCGAGCTGCTCTCTATCTCACACACAGACTACAGCGAGCTGCTCTCTATCTCACACACAGACTACAGCGAGCTGCTCTCTATCTCACACACAGACTCCAACCAGCCGCTCCGCTACCTCAGGCTGACTAACAAAGACTGGCGCCTTCCAGCGCCTTTTATACCCACGCGCCGCCTCACACAGCCCCCATTGTGAGCTCACAATCACCCAGCCACCAATGGAAGCGCGACAGGGCGGGGCTCAGCGTTCCGCAGGTTTCCATGGGCTGGAGCTCCTGGACTGAGTTTGGCGGGTGGAGCTCCGAGGCTGGGCTTAAAGGGTGGGGTTCTGCAGGATGGCGCTCTAGGGCAGAGCTTGGGCGGAGGCAGGGTTCCGTGGGGTGGAGCTCCGAGGCTGGGCTTAAAGGGTGGGGTTCTGCAGGATGGCGCTCTAGGGCAGAGCTTGGGCGGAGGCAGGGTTCCGTGGGGTGGAGCTCCGGGGCGGGGCGAGGGTGGTTTCCACGGCAGGGGAGGGTTAAGCTCTGGAGCGGGTAAACACTAAGAAGTTTCACACCAGGTTAAATCCAACAAGTTCACCTGCTAGCAAACCCACAAGTCCCCCGACCGCAGGTTTCCCCTCACCTGACACGTGGGTCCATCTCTAACTCACTGGACCTTAACCTGGTGTTGTGAGATCTCCCTCTATACTCAGGCTACACCAGAGTGTTATGCCAAACTTACCCAAAAGACCAGCGTGGAACACTCCCTGCCTATAGAACATTACAGCACAGAACAGGCCCTTCGGCCCACGATGTTGCGCCGACCAGTTACAAAAACAATGACCCACTAACCTAAACCAATCCCTTTTCGTCCATAAACCTATCCACGGATTTCTTAAACGCCCCCAAACTAGGCGCATTTACAACTGCAGCTGGCAGGGCATTCCAGTCCCTCACCACCCTCTGGGTAAAGAACCTACCCCTGACATCCGTCCTATAACTACCCCCCTTTAATTTAAAATCGTGCCCCCTCGTGCTAGCTTTCTCCATCCTAGGAAAAAGGCTATCACTATCTACTCTGTCTAAACCTCTAATCATCTTATATGTTTCAATGAGGTCCCTTCTTAGCCGCCTTCTTTCCAGCAAAAACAACCCCAAATCTCTCAGTCTCTCCTCATAGAATCTCCCCTCCATACCAGGCAACATCCTGGTAAACCTCCTCTGCACCCTCTCCAAAGCCTCTACATCCTTCCTGTAATGTGGGGACCAGAACTGCACACAAAACTCCAAGTGTGGCCGCACCAGAGTTGTGTACAGTTGCAACATGACGCTGCGACTCCTAAATTCAATCCCCCTACCAATAAACGCCAAGACACCGTATGCCTTCTTAACAACCTTATCTACTTGATTCCCAACTTTCAGGGATCTATGCACACATACACCAAGATCCCTCTGCTCCTCCACACTATTCAAAGTCCTCCCGTTAGCATTCAAAGTCCTCCCGTTAGCTTCAGATTGTTTTGGTAAAATTGCACCCATTGAATGCAGTTTTGCTTAGTCATTCCAATTAATTTTATTAATGAACAAAGCCAGTATCAGCAACTTTTATTAGAAAATACAAGATTTTTCTTCTTTCCTATCTTACATTGATATATCGTAGCAAATGTGGAAATCCCATGTTCAAAATAAATTAGGTTAGCCCAACAGTGAAAAATTCTGAGATAAATCTCCAATGTTTTATGACTAAACTGCACCTCCTTACATTAGTATACTCACTTTTTGTATACCCTTGTCATGATGTAAATGCAGCACTGTTCTATTTTCCATTGTGATTGTGTCTGGGCCAGAGATTGTGTCTGGTTTGTACTTTTGATTGTAAGTTTCATCCTTTATCTCTTCATGGTTGCTCGGGTCAGCATTTTGCTACAGTACTTCATATCCATAGTTACCTCAAAATAGTTTATACAATTCTCATCTAGGGATCTATTGTCCACAGGAAACAATTGATTTCCACATCTGCAGTCTTATCTTGCTCTCCTTGTTTATTCTGTAAATAAATATTTTTGGTATACACTGCACCATCTATATTGGTTAACATACTTCTTGCATGTCAGCTTCTCTGGACACTTTTCTAACCTTAATCAGTCCTACAGTCACAGGAAAGGGAGCTCATACCCTCTTTAGTCTTGAAGTAGGTACAATGCAGATTCACCAAAAAGATACCAGGACTTATGGACAAGTTGCATATACTTGGGCAGTATTCCATCGAGTTTGAAGATGATCAAACTGATAATAGCATAATGAAAAACTACTACCATTTGGGTGGCAAAGTGATTAGCACTGCTGCCTCACAGCACCAGAGGCCCACATTCAATTCCAACCTTGGATGGACTGTGTGAAGTTTGTGTCAGTGTGAGGTTTGAATGTTCTCTACGTGTCTATGTGGGTTTCATCCAGATAAGAACATAAGAAATAGGAGCAGGAGTAGGCCATCGAGCCCTTCGAGCCTGCCCCGCCATTCAATAAGATCATGGCTGATCTGAAGTGGATCAGTTCCACTTTCCCACTTTCTCCCCATAATCCTTAATTCTCCTGTCTATCGGAAACCTATCTACCCGTGACTTAAATATATTTAGGTTGTTAGGATGTTCTGGTTGCAGGGTAGGTGAACTGACCATGCTAAATTGCCCCTTAACTGTCCCAGGATGTGTAGATTAAGGGGATTAGTGCGGTAAATGTGTGTGAGGGCCTAGTTAAGATGTTGGAAATGTCTGTCAGGAGAGTTGGTGCAGACTCAATGGGTTGTATGGCCTCCTTTTGTACTGTAGGGATTCTATAAACTTACTTCAGTGAGGGAACCAGTAGTGAGGAGATATAATCCTAAAATTAGAGCCAGCTGTTTAGAATTATAGAATGATGACAGCACACAAACCAGCTATTTGGCTTGTTGTATTTATGCTAGCTCTCCCTGGAAGTGCAATTTACTCAGTTCTATTTCCCCATGTTTCTCTGTAACCCTACAAAGTGTTTCTCTTTAAAGAATTAATTTTTTTTTGAAAGTCACAATTAAATTTTCCATTCTCAAAGACAGTACACATCAGACTCTAAGCACTCACTTTGAGAATGTCTCCACCACTCTGACAGTACATTCCAGATCCTAACCACTCACTATGTGAATCTGTCTCCACCACACACTCAGACAATGCATTCCAGATCCTAACCACTCACTATATGAATCTGTCTCCACCACACTCTCAGACAGTACATTCCAGATTCTAACCACTCGCTGTGTGAATCTGTCTCCACCACACTCTCAGACAGTGCATTCCAGATCCTAAGCATTTGCTGTTTTTGAAAGGTTTTCCTCTGGTCACTGTCCTGTTGTCAATGACTGTAAATCTCTGTCCTGTTTCTTGATCCTTCCAGCGTGAATGCCTCAGTGATTAAATTTTCCAGGATTTTTGGGGGAATTTTCCAGGGTGAATTCATTCCTTGGCTTTATGTATTTTGAACCCTGACTAATTACCAAAACATGAGTCAACATCTTCAGGAAAGGACAAATAGAAGGACAGGAATGAAAGTGAAATAAAAACTATGCAGAGCTTGAGCTGGTGTGGCACAGGGAACATTTTCTGCTCCTGAACATTGTTCAAAAAAACTGAAGTATAACAAGTCAACATAGCATTTAATCCATGACATCTCCATACTGAGTTTTCTTTCCTCCAGTCTCAGTGTTTTCCGCAGAATCAGTCTTCTGATTCTTCATACCTGCAAACAGAATAGAATTATAGAACCATACAGCACAGATCATCATTTGACTCATCCAGCCAGGGTCAGCTCTCTAAACGAGTTAAGCAATACTAGGAGTGTCACGGAGATTAGTGCCAAGGCTTCAACCGTTTACAATCGATATTAATGACTTGGGTGAGGAACAAGGTGTACTGTATCCAAATTAGCTGATGATACATAGACAGTTAGGAATGCAAGTTATGAGGATATAAAGAATCAATGATAGGTTCAGTGAGTGGGGGGGGGGGAATGGGGTGTAATGTGCGAAAATGTGAGATTGTCAACTTTGACAGGAAGAATAGGAAAACAAATAATTTAAGTGGAGAGACTGCAGAATGCTGTGTACAGAGGATGTAGCTGTTCTCAAACACGAATCACAAAAAAAAAATCAGCATGCAGGTACAGCATGAAGTTAGGAAGACAAATAGAACGTTCACCTTTTTGTAAAGGGAGTACAGTATTAAAGTCTTACTAAAACTGTACAGACTTTTGGAGAGACCACACCTCGAGCGCTACATGAACTTTTAACCTCCTTATGTAAAGAGGGGTATATTTGCATTGGGAGCAGTTCAGAGATTTACTAGACTGATTCTTGGCATGAGGTTAGGTGGACAAGTTAACAGGTTGGGCTTGTACTCATTGGAGTTTAGAAGAATGAGGGGTGATCTTATGAAACATAGGAGGTGGGGGTTTGACAAGGTAAATGCTGGGAGTATATTTCGTCCCCTGGGGGAAATCTAGAACTAAAGGACGGTTTCACAATAGAGGATGTTCCATTTAAGGTGGAGAGGAAAAGGAATTTCAACGGAGGATTGTGTGTGTTTGACCCAGCCAGCAATGGGGGCTGGGTCATTGAATATATTCAAGGCTGAATTAAAGAGATGTTTGATTGACAAGGGAGTGGGAGTCAAGAGTTAAGGGGAAGGGGAAGGTGCAGACAGGGAATTGAGTACATAATCAGACCAGCCATGATCTTACTGAGTGGTGGAGAAGGGTTGAAGAGCTGAATGGCCTACTCCTAATTCTTACATTCCCTACATTTCGGTAAACAATTATGTTTTAAAAATTACTTTCAAGGCAGTGCGTTCTGGATCTCCATAACCTGCTGCATAAAACATTTCTAATCTTCTCTCTGATGCTTCTGTGCATTGCCTTAAAGATAAACTGAAATCAAATGCCCCCCTGTGCATAGGCCCTTTGGGGGTTACTAAAGGCTGATGATTTGCTACGGAAATTACAAGATTGCTGTACAGGATTATTAGTTTTTTCCCCCTTTGTGATCTCCCAGAGGCAGTAACTTGTACTGATGATGAGCTACCCACTCCCACAACCAGAGATTATCCACCCTCACCACTAATCCCAGTTAGCAGGTGAACTCTGCCCCACTTCTCACAGCTGTTGTATTACATAGAACATAGTACAGTATTCCTGATTTATGCTGACTAAGCTGTTGCAGGTAAGGCTGATGCAACTGACCTTGGTGCTCCTTGATCAGGCAGAGGGAAATAAAATTCCAATCCTGATAGCTGCACAGTGATCCACACAATCAGCACCTCTGATTCCCCCACAGAATCCCTACAATGCAGAAAGAGGCCATCGAACCCACTGAGTCTGCACTGACTCTTCAAAAGAGCACCCACCCAGGCCCTTCCTTCTGCCCTATCCTTGTAACCTCATGATTTACCATGGCTAATCCACCTAACCTAATCAAATATTTTTGGAATGTGGGAGGAAGGCAGAGCACCCGGAAGAAACCCAAACATGGGGAGAATTCATAATCACTGTGCCACCTTAACAGCTCAGTCAGCATGATTCAACTCTGGGTGAACAAATCTTGTGATCTGAAGATACTTACAGAAGCTTGGTTTTGGTAATTGAAGAAGTTCACATTTCCTTTAACTCAACTTCCACAAGTTTGTGAAATTGCCCAAAAGAATGGAATTATAACAATTCGAACCTTCAAGTCAAAAAAAAACCTCTACTTTCCAATGAGGAATAAGGCCCAGGCTCGACCACAATAACTTTTAGACAGCTTTTTTTTACTCATGTCGCTTTTTTGGTTACTCATGTTGAATGTTGTAATTGCTGGGACGGGATTAATTTAAAAAATCTATTGCAAATTTCACATAATACTAGGGTCAACAGAGAATGCCTTACGTATAAGGTAAAGTTCCCTCTACACTGTCAAACAGTCCCTAGACAGATAGAGCAGAGGGTTAGATAGAGTCAAGTTCTTTCTACACTGTCCTCATCAAACACTCCCAGGATAGGTACAGCACAGAGTTAGATCCAGAGTAAAGCTCCTTGCACTCTGTCCCCCAAACAGTCCCTGGACCCTGGATAGAGTTCGATAGAGTAAAGCTCCCTCTACATTGACCCCACCAAACACTCCCAGGGCAGATACAGTGCAGGGTTAGATACAGAATTATATGATAAAGGGTAGACCTATCAAGAGTATAGCAATGCAGAGGGATCTGGGAGTGCAAGTGCACAAGTCTTTGAAGGTGGCAAAACAGGTGGAGAAGGTTGCAAAGAAAGCTTTTATAGGAAGGAGTATAGAGTACAAGAGCTGGCGTCTAATGCTGCAGTTGTACAGAACATTGGTTAGACCGCATTTGGGGTATTGCATCCAGTTCTGGTCACCTTACTACCGGAAGGACGTGGAGACCCTGGAGAGAGTGCAGAGGAGGTTTACCAGGATGCTGCCTGGTATGGAAGGACTGGGTTATGAGGAAAGATTAGGTAAATTGGGGCTGTTTTCCTTTGAAAGATGGAGATTGAGGGGGGATCTAATAGAGGTGTATAAGATTATTAAGGGTATAGATAGAGTAAACAGTAGCAGGTTTTTTCCTAGATTGGAGACAAATATCACGAGGGGCCACGGGCTTAGGATGAGGGGGGAGAGGTATAATTTGGATGCTAAAGGGAGGTTTTTCACACAGAGGGTCGTGGGGGTATGGAATGCTCTGCCAAGTAAGGTGGTGGAGGTAGGCACGCTGGACTTATTTAAAGTGTACTTAGATAGACATGAGCGAAATAGGGATGGCAGGATATAGGAGACTGTTTTAAATAAGGATCGGAGCCTCGGGATGTTCCTGGAAATCTAATGTTACGTGTGTTGATGTTTTTCTCTTTTACTCCACAGGTGTGTCGGTCCACCTTGTTGTCTAAACGAGGGGAATACACACGGTGGGTCGTGCGTGGGCTGCTCTTAGATGTTTCGAGTAGCCTAGTACTTCACGTTGTTTGTGTGTGCTTAAACTGGACCAGCAGATGGGCAACATGACAGCTCAGTGACTATCACTGATTGCTGTGCAGACACATGGATTTGGGCCGGTGTCCGTGGGAGTTTGCACATTCTCCCTGTGCTTGCGTGGGTTGTCTCCGGGTGCTCCGGTTTCCTCCCACACCCCAAAGATGTGCTATTAGGCTGATTGGTGTAACAAATTGTCCCTAAATTATTCTCCCCTCAATCTGGTTTCCAATGTGGGTGCCATAAACATAGACATGGGTCACGGGTGGAGGAGGAAAAGCACAATGTTAAAATGGCGGCGTGGGCTCGTTGGGCCGAAGGGCCTGTTTCCCATGCTGTGTTGTTTTTTTGTTCTACTCTGCCTCAATGTGTCACAAACAGAATCTCAAAACACCATCCATTCTAAAAAGTGTAAGATCAGAAGTACAAAATCATTGCAATAATGACATTTTATCTATTTCTGCCCAAACTACTCAATGGGAAATGTTACCTACAGCCCAAGTTGCAAACAAATGGAGGGACTGTTAATGGTAACGGGGAGGGGGGAATCTATACCTGAGAACCGAGTTGACACTTTTCTAATTCACTACATTATGAATTTCAAGAACTTTGCTTTTGGTTATCTCTTGTGCAGATTCTTATCAAATGCATTTTCCACACACCACATAGATGACATTCTTATCTCCGTAATGTGAATTCAGAAACATTCCACTGGATTAGTCAGACATAGCTACCCAACATTTCTCAACACTGACTTTCTGATTAGTTCAGACTTGTCCAAATATTTTTAGTTTCAAGAAACTTTGCCAAAACCAACATGAAACTGGTAAGTCTGCAGGTTTTTGGTTTCTCCTTCCCTTGTCTCAAACATACATCATAGAGAGAAAAAGCCAGTCTTTCACTCACTGTAGCATCCAAGTCTCTCTCAGATTCACTTTTGTTCAGAAACATCTTTATTTTCATTCAGCAAACAAAATGTTCTGTTTCTCCTCCCTGTGGGGATAACTTTGCCAATATTTCAGTTTCAGACACTGACACAGACAAGTTCATTCACATGCTTTCCTGGGTATTCTCACCTTTATCAGGTTTCGATGGCATTACTCCAGTCTCGAGGTAAACCCACAGGTTTGAGCATTTCTGTGTCTCCATTCGTGTCACTGCATAACTCATCAACGACCCTGTCACTGTATCAGAGGGAGCAGTTATTGTGAAGTGCTAAATAATATCTCAATCATGAATAGAACCCAGTCTAGAGATGAAGGGATTGGACATAGCCAAATCAGGTTAACTGAGATCAAAAAAGACAGTTACTACTTTAAACTTTGTCAATCATCATCAGATGAAAGCCAATTGCTACGAATCAAACTTTTTGCACACTCCACAACCTTTCTCATCAGCTAACCGGTAAATCACCTCCTGGGCCTGACTACTGCAAATTATTACACTTGGTGATTTCTGTTCTGGATTGGCTGGGTGGCTGATACGTGACTGTTGTGTGCCTGGTACCTCTACTGAACACAACTCAAATGTCAGCCACAGTTCAATGTCTTTGTTTCCAAGACACTGTCCCCGGATATTGAACATATATTTAAACTATAGTTCCAGTGCAGCATTGCTGGGGTTCCTGCCGTTCTGCCGCCATGAAAAGCAGGGGTATTGTCCTAGCATGCTGTTCAACATCTCTCCCTCCACCAAAATTCCTAAATATAGGATATTGGTCATTCATCAAATTGCTGTTTGTGGGAACTTTCAAACTGGTTTGTATTTTCCCAAAAAACAAATGAGTAGCTGTCAAAGGTATTCCATTGACTCTGAAATTATTTGGGAAATTCTGACTTTGTGAATTCTGTTCATAAAGTTATACAGTGCAGAAGAGGCCCTTCAGCCATCAGGTCTGCACTGACATGCAAGAAACATCTGAACTCTCATCAAATCCCATTTACCAACATTTTGGCCCTTTGCCCCAGATGTTACGACATGCCAAGTGCTCATCCAGGTACTTTCTAAAGGATGTGAGGCATCCCACCTTTATCATCCTCCCAGACAGCTCATTCCAGACCGTCACCACCCTCTGGGTAAAAAAAAGCTTTTCCTCACATTCCCCCCTAAACCACCTTCCCCACGCCTAGAATTTGTATCTCCTCATAACTGCCTCTTCAATTAAGGGAAACAGCTGCACCCTATCCACTCTGTTCGTACACCTCAATCGGGTCCTCCTTCAGACTTCCCTGTACCAATGAAAACAACCCGCTGTTACTTAAATTTAATATTTTTTGATGATTATTATAGGGATTGAAGGCTGAAACAAACTGTGAAGCTTGTAACTCTATGAACAGGCAGAGTGTGAATGGTCACATCACCTGTCAAAGCACTCGCAAAAGTAACTACGTTGCAGAGAAAATCTCAGGCCAAATTCTTGCTCACCCTCACATCATGAAGGCACCAACTATTGCTGGGATATGGTTTTTGCGACCCCTTGTCACCCACCCAATTGGCCAATCTTCAAATACACACATTAACAGATCATTTACCCCCATCTGGCTTCAGAGAGTTTCTGGCAGACAATCTTCAGTCCACCTATACCACCCATCCAGTGTTTCTTATCACAGAAAAACTTACATTTTTATATTGACTTTCTCAAATTCGTGATGTGGTAAAGTATGTTCAAAGAATCATAGAAACACTCCAGTGCAGAAAGAGGCTAAATGGCCAATCAATTTGCACCGACCACAAACCCACCCAGATCCTACCCCCATATCCCTACACATTTTACCCACTAATCCCTCTAACCTACACATCTCAGGACACTAAGGGGCAATTTTAACACGGCCAATCAACCTAACCCACACATCTTTGGACTGTGGGAGGAAATCCACACAAACACGAGAAGAATGTGCAAACTCCACACAGACAGTGACCCGAGCCAGGAATCAAACCCAGGTCCCTGGCGCAGTGAAGCAGCAGTGCTAACGACTGTTTTTGATAAGAGAGGGGATTAAGGGTTATGGGGAGAGGGCCGGAAAGTGGAACTGAGCAGCGACAGATCAGCCATGATCTTATTGAATGGCGGGGCAGGCTCGAAGGGCTAGATGGCCTACTCCTGCTCCTATTTCTTATGTTCTTATTATGTTCTTATGACTGTGCTACTGTATTGTTACGGCCAATATTTTTGAAATCTAGTTAGTATTATATTGTGGGAAATGCAGCAGCCAATTTGTGTTCAGTAAGATCCGCATATCAATAAGATATCAACCATATAATCAGCTTTAATGTTGTTGGTTGAGGAACAAACGTTGAGCAGGAAGCTCAAGAAACCAAAGAACTCCCTTACTTAACTTCAAACAGTGCCATGGATCAAAATCCAATCAGAAAGCAAATGGAAGTAAAATTTTCATCTGAAAGACGATGCCTCTGACAGGACAGAACTGCCTCAGCATTGCATTGAAGAGAACTTCAACTTGAATTGTTGACCAGAACAAGCCAAATTTCTTCTTAAAGCTGTAAGGCTCATTTGGAGTAATTATATAGGATGAGTTACAAATTACTATTCTCCTTTTGTACATGTCATTCACAGGGGATGACTAGAGAAAGGTCAGAAATTTAATGTTACAAGAAGTTAATTTACAACTTGTGCAACATGGTAGAACGTTAAGAAATGTACTGACCTACTGACAACAAAATATTCCATTGCAATGGGAAAGGGAGCTTTTTATTCAGCAGCCTCTGCGTAACAAATGCAGCACTGGTACCTGGAGAGTTTTTAAAAAGAAAATTGCAAAACTATTAAACCAGAGCCTCGAAAAGGTTACATCTTCAACAATGGAAATTACACACATTACCTAATACAAACGTGCCAATCCCCTTCATAAATGCATGTGACTGGCAAGCAGCATACTCCGGGAGACCCTGCAGAATAAAGAAAAGAAAGATAACGCTCCAACCCAACCCGGCTGACACTCTGACCCAATCCGGTTAATATTCTGATCATAGAATTAGGTAATGTCCTGCTTAGAGGTAAAGGCAAAATACTGCAGATGCTGGAAACTGAAGTACAAACAGAAAATGCTGGAGACTCTCAGCAGGTCTGACAGCATCCGTGGGGAAAGAATAGGGCCAACCCTTTCTCAGAGCTGAACAAAGCTCTGCGTTAGATAGTCACTGAACAGGAGGGGCTGGGTGGGACCGGGGTGGGTGGGTGGGGGATGAGGGGTGGGTGGGTGGGGGATGAGGGGTGGGTGGGTGGGGGATGAGGGGTGGGTGGGTGGGGGATGAGGGATGGGTGGGTGGGGGATGAGGGATGGGTGGGTGGGGGATGAGGGATGGGTGGGTGGGGGATGAGGGATGGGTGGGTGGGGGATGAGGGATGGGTGGGTGGGGGATGAGGGATGGGTGGGTGGGGGATGAGGGATGGGTGGGTGGGGGATGAGGGATGGGTGGGTGGGGGATGAGGGATGGGTGGGTGGGGGATGAGGGATGGGTGGGTGGGGGATGGGTGGGTGGGTGGGGGATGAGGGGTGGGTGGGGGGGGATGAGGGGTGGGTGGGGGGGGATGAGGGATGGGTGGGGGGGGATGAGGGATGGGTGGGGGGGGATGGGTGGGGGGGGATGGGTGGGTGGGGGGGGATGGGTGGGTGGGGGGGGATGGGTGGGTGGGGGGGGATGGGTGGGTGGGGGATGGGGGATGAGGGATTGGTGGGTGGGGGATGAGGGATTGGTGGGTGGGGGATGAGGGATGGGTGGGTGGGGGATGAGGGATGGGTGGGTGGGGGATGAGGGATGGGTGGGTGGGGGATGAGGGATGGGTGGGTGGGGGATGGGGGATGAGGGATGGGTGATGAGGGGTGGGTGGGGGATGGGGGATGAGGGGTGGGTGGGGGATGAGTGGGTGGGGGATGGGGGATGAGTGGGTGGGGGATGGGGGATGAGTGGGTGGGGGATGAGTGGGTGGGGGATGAGTGGGTGGGGGATGAGTGGGTGGGGGATGAGTGGGTGGGGGATGAGTGGGTGGGGGATGAGTGGGTGGGGGATGAGTGGGTGGGGGATGAGTGGGTGGGGGATGAGTGGGTGGGGGATGGGTGGGTGGGGGGTGGGGGATGGGTGGGGGGTGGGGGATGGGTGGGTGGGGGGTGGGGGATGGGTGGGTGGGGGGTGGGGGATGGGTGGGTGGGGGGTGGGGGATGGGGGATGAGGGATGAGGGATGGGGGATGGGGGATGGGGGGATGGGGGATGGGGGGATGGGGGGATGGGGGATGGGGGGATGGGGGGATGGGGGGATGGGTGGGTGGGGGATGAGGGATGAGAGATGGGGGATGGGGGATGGGGGATGGGGGATGAGGGATGGGTGGGTGGGGGACGGGGGACGAGGGATGGGTGGGTGGGGGACGAGGGATGGGTGGGTGGGGGACGAGGGATGGGTGGGTGGGGGACGGGGGATGAGGGATGGGTGGGTGGGGGACGGGGGATGAGGGATGGGTGGGTGGGGGACGGGGATGAGGGATGGGTGGGTGGGGGACGGGGGATGAGGGATGGGTGGGTGGGGGACGAGGGATGGGTGGGTGGGGGACGAGGGATGGGTGGGTGGGGGAGGGGGGATGAGGGATGGGTGGGTGGGGGATGGGGGATGGGTGGGTGGGGATGGGGGATGGGTGGGTGGGGGATGGGTGGGTGGGGGGTGGGGGATGGGGGATGGGTGGGTGGGGGATGGGTGGGTGGGGGGTGGGGGATGGGGGATGGGTGGGTGGGGGGTGGGGGATGGGGGATGGGTGGGTGGGGGGTGGGAGATGGATGGGTGGGTGGGGGGTGAGGGATGGGTGGGTGGGGGGTGAGGGATGGGTGGGGGGTGAGGGATGGGTGGGGGGTGAGGGATGGGTGGGGGATGAGGGATGGGGGTGGGTGGGGGATGAGGGATGGGGGTGGGTGGGGGATGAGGGATGGGTGGGTGGGGGATGAGGGATGGGTGGGTGGGGGATGAGGGATGGGGGATGAGGGATGGGTGGGTGGGGGATGGGTGGGTGGGGGATGAGGGATGGGGGATGAGGGATGGGTGGGGGGGGGATGAGGGATGGGTGGGGGGGGATGAGGGATGGGTGGGGGGGGGATGAGGGATGGGTGGGGGGGGGGATGAGGGATGGGTGGGGGGGGGATGAGGATGGGTGGGTGGGTGGGGTGGGGGGGGGATGAGGGATGGGTGGGTGGGTGGGGCGGGGGGGGTGGGGGGGGATGAGGGATGGGTGGGTGGGTGGGGCGGGGGGGGTGGGGGGTGGGTGGGGGGATGGGGTGGGTGGTGGGGGTGGGTGGTGGGGGGTGGGTGGGGGGTGGGTGGGGGGTGGGTGGGGGGGGGGGTGGGGGGGGGGGTGGGGGGGGGGGTGGGGGGGTGGGGGGGGTGGGGGGGAGGGCGGAGGAGGGGTTGGGGGTGGTTTACCGGGTGTTTTGCCGCCACCGCCTCCTCTACGCGGCTCAGGCCCAGATTCACCATTGCGGAAACCGGAACCGGAACCAGAAAACCGGAAGCGGGGATTTCAGATCCGGGTCAGAGCGGGGCCCGGGGGTGGAGATGGAGATTTCAGGGCCCGGCAGGTACATCCTCAACCTGCAGCCCCCATCACTGACCGACCGCCACATCCTCAGAGTTCCCCCAGGATCTCAGAGGCTTCACTCTCACTCAGGATACTGAGCTGCAGAAAAGTCCCAGCTCTGATCTGTCCAACTCAACCTGGAATATATTCACTGACTCAGCCTGGGGGAGAGACTCTCAAAGATTAATGATCCTGTGAGAAAAAGAATTCCTCCTCATCTCCACCTTAAATGGAAGATCTCTTCATTTGAACCTGTGTGTCGTGTTCTAGATTACCTCACGCGGGGAAACATCCCCACGAGTACACTATTAAGGGCAGGGGTCTTAGTAGCGTTGAAGAGCAGAAGGATCTCGGGGTCCGGGTCCACAGGACTCTTAAATCAGCCTCGCAGGTGGAGGAGGTGGTCAAGAAGGCGTATGGTGTACTGGCCTTCATTAATCGAGGGATTGAGTTTAGGAGTTGGGAGGTAATGCTGCAACTTTACAGGACCCTCGTCAGGCCTCATTTGGAGTACTGTGCGCAGTTCTGGTCGCCTCACTATAGGAAAGACGTAGAAGCTATGAAAGGGTGCAGAGGAGATTTACAAGGATGTTGCCTGGACTGGGAGGCATGCCTTATGAAGATAGGTTGAGGAGCTGGGACTCTTTTCCCTGGAGAGGCGAAGGTTGAGAGGCGACCTGATAGAAGTTTATAAAATGTTGAGAGGAATAGATAGGGTGGACTCTCAGAGGCTAATTCCCGGGTTGAAATGGTCGCTACGAGAGGACACAGATTTAAGGTGCGGGGAGGGAAGTACAGAGGTGATGTTAGGGGTAAGTTTTTCACTCAGAGGGTGGTGAGTGAATGGAATCGGCTGCCGTCGTCGGTGGTGGAGGCGAACTCGCTGGGGTCTTTTAAAAGACTTCTAGATGAGTATATGGGGTTTAATGGGATTGGGGGTTATAGATAGGTCTATAGTTTGGTGGGGTTGATGTGATCAGCGCAACTCGAGGGCCGAAGGGCCTGTTTTGTGCTGTTATGTTCTATGTTCTACTAATATCCTCTCGATGTCTACCATGTAAATCTATCACAGAATTGTAGATGATCGCCTCTCATTCTTCTAAACCCCATATATATTGGCTCAATCTTATCACCTTTCCTCATAAAACAATCTGTTCATCCCAGGAATCACCTAGTCAACTGTTTATTTCCAATGAAAGTCTATCCCTCCTTACGTAAGGAGATCAAAACTGTACACAAGTTCTCTGGGTACGGTCTAACCAATACCCTTTATAGTTGTACTTCATACTTCACCTTTGCAATAGCCATCCTCATAAAATTTAATCTGTACTCTCTCTAGCGGAATCACAATGTAGTTGTAATGCTTCCCTTAGACCATACACATATAACATCATTCTTGCTGGCAGGAGAGTGAAGTTTATTTAAAGGAGGGAGGAAATCAGACAGATGAAGTTATTGTACATTCTCCTGCTTCTCATATTGATACCTGAAGATGCCTCAATGAGGATCCCTCTGCATCTTATTGGCTGGAAATGGTGGATTGTGATCATAAAGATGAAGATACTTGGCCGCACTTGGAGTATTGCGTACAGTTCTGGTCGCCGCATTATAAGAAAGATGTGGAGGCATTGGAAAGGGTGCAGAGGAGGTTTACCAGGATGTTGCCTGTATGGTGGGAAGCTCTTATGAGGAAAGGTTGAGGACTTGAGGTTAAATTCATTAGAGAGAAGAAGGTTATAAGGTGTCTTTCGGGTCAAGTGTTTCGGGTCGTTCTTTTGGGTCAAACCAAGCAAACAAACTTAAATTACATTCGGACAAAGAAAAAGGGGGCGGCTCCCCAAAAGGAGGGGGAACAGCCCAAACAGAAACAAGAAGTTAGGGGTAAGTTTTTCACTCAGAGGGTGGTGAGTGAATGGAATCGGCTGCCGTCAGTGGTTGTGGAGGCGAACTCGCTGGGGTCTTTTAAAAGACTTCTGGATGAGTATACGGGGTTTAATGGGATTGGGGGTTATAGATAGGTCTATAGATTGGTGGGGTTGATGTGATCGGCGCAACTCGAGGGTCGAAGGGCCTGTTTGTGCTGTAATGTTCTATGTTCTAAGTACGAAGGAAACTTAAGACATGTCAAATCAAAATGTGCTTGTTGGGGTCTATAAGGCACCTCAGCCCCTGCGGTGCCCAACGGGCATGGAAGACCTCGACTGTGCCCGCGGACACTGCGTGCTCCCTCTCCAGGGACACCTGGCCATGAACGTAGCCGCAGTAGAGCGACAGACAGAGAAGGTTACGAGGTGACCTAATTGAGGCATACAAGATGATCAAAGGATTGGATAGAGTGGACAGTGAGAGCCTTTTACCTCAGATGGCGATGGCTAACACAAGGGGACATAGCTTTAAATTAAGGGGTGGTAATTATAGGACAGATGTCAGAGGTAGGTTCTTTACTCAGAGGGTAGTAAGGGCGTAGAATGCCCTGCCTGAAGCAGTTGTGGACTCGCCAACTTTAAGAGCGTTCAAATGGCATATAGATAACATTGGAATAGTTTAGGTTAGAGGGTCATTAGATTGGTTCCACTGGTTGGCGCAACATCGAGGGCCGAAGGGCCTGTACTGCGCTGGAATGTTCTATGTTCTATGATACGGGGGGGAAACGTCAGATGATGGGGGTCAAGGAGAGCCTGTAAAAGCTTTTAGTATTCTGCTCCTTAAATAACAATCACATGATTCAAAAACAGACATTACTGGAAATGCACAACATGCTATATCAGCAAGAGTAAGGTTTAGATGTAAACGTTTGATCAGAGATGTGCTCATAAATATGTTAAGATTCTTTCCATTGAAACTACTATGCTTTTGTGGAAAGTAGGGAGGAGATCTACCAGCGAGCTCTCATAATGATACTTAAAACAGTGAACAATCGCTGCATTCTTTCATGAACATTATTTTTCTGCTGCATTTTGTGTCAAACAGAATAAATGGGGATTTGTAACAATGCAAAGCTGCTGGGAGCTGAAAGCAGAATCATCAGGCAGTGGTGTTAATCTCACATATTTTTGATTTGATTTATTATTGTAACATGTACGAGCATACAATGAAAAGTATTGTTTCTTGTGTGCTATACAGACAAAGCATACCATTCATAGAGAAGGAAAGGAGAGGGTGCAGAATGTAGTGTTGTCCAGTCATAGCTAGGGTGTAGAGAAAGAGCAACTTTTTGCAAGCTAAGTCCATTGATGGCAGCAGAGAAGAAACTGTTCTTAGAATTATAGAATCCTACAGTGCAGAAGGAGGCCATTTGTGGCATTGACTATGCATTGGCCACAATCCCACCCAGGCCCTATCTTCATAACCCCATGCATTTACCTCAGCTAGGAGCAATTTAGCATGGCCAATTCACCTAACCCACACATCTTTGGACTGTGGGAGGAAACTGGAGCACCCGGAGGAAACCCATGCAGACACGGGGAGAATGGTCACTATCTCCACACAGATAGTGACCATAACTGGGAATTGAACCCGAGTTCCCGGCACTGTGAGGTAGCAGTGCTAACCACTGTGCTGCCTCGAGTTGGTTAGTATGTGTCGTCAGACTTCTGTATCTTTTTCCTGACAGACGAAGGTGAAAGAATGTCCGGGGTCCATGGGGTCTTTAATTATGTTGGCTGCTTTTCTGAGAAAGCGGGAAGTGTAGACAAAGTCAATGGATATAAAGCTGGTTTGAGTATGAATTGGGCATGTGATGAGGTCTTCATCCTTTTAATAGAATTTCTGAGATTCAGTTCTGAACAGACCAGGATACAATATTAAAGGGTAGGATTGTAAAGTGACGCAGAAAAACAGGGACCTATGGATACACGTGGATAAGCTATAGAAAGTAGCAGGACAGGGTAAGTAGTTCAAAAACCATGCGTATCTTGTGATTCATAAACACAAATTGAGTATAAGAGAAGTTAAGAAGGAGGTTTACACATTTTTTAGGGGGAAGGGCCATGAGATTTTTTTTGGAGCGATTGCAGTTTTGGGGGTCTTGGTTTTGGAGTATTTTGGGGACGTTGAGCCCTCTGCATGGGATTTAGAAGGGTGGTTGTTTATGGGGCTTTCTGTGGGTTTGGGGGGATGAGGTTTCTTTTGGAGAGTTGGTTTTTGGCAGTTGGTTTTTTGGGGATGTTGGGGTTTTTGGAGAGTGAGATTTTGGGCAGTTGATTTTTTGGGGAGTTGGGGTTTAGAGTAGTTGGTTTTTAGGCAGTTAGTTTTTTGGGGAGTTGTTCTTTGGGGGGGTTGGGGGTTTTTGGGCAGTTGGTTTGGGGAGTTAGGAGTTTAGGGAAGTTGGTTTTTAGGCAGTTGGTTTTTTGGGGAGTTGGTTTTTTTGGGGGGTTGGGGTTTTTTGGGCAGTTGGTTTGGGGAGTTGGGAGTTTAGGGAAGTTGTTTGTTGGGGGGGGGGTTGGGGGTTTTTGGGCAATTGTTTTTTTGGGGAGTTGGGAGTTTAGGGGAGTTGTTTTTTTTGGGGGGGTTGAGGATTTTTGGGCAGTTGGTTTTTTTGGAGTAGCGTTTTTTGGGAAGGTTGGGGGCTTAGGGGAATTGGTTTTTTGGGGGGGTTTTGGGGAGTTGGATTTTAGGGGATTGGGGTTTTTGGGAGAGTTGGAATTTTAGGGGAGTTTTTTTTGGGGAGTTGGATTTTTTGAAGGTTGGGGGTTTTGGGGAGTTGACTTTGGGGGGTTGAGTTTGGTTTTATGGAGCGTTATTTTGGGGTTCAGTTTTTGGGGAGGTTTGGGGTTTGGTTTGTGGCGAGTTAGCTTTTTGGGGGTTGGGATTTGGGGAGTTGACTTTTTAGAGGGTTGGGGGTTTTGGGGTGTTGAGTATTTGGGGAGTTGGGGTGATTTGGGAGTGTGGTTTTGCTTTCTGCAGGAATTGGGGATTTATTGGGGGTCTGGTTTGGGGATCAGGGTTTATTGGGGGTCTGGTTTGGGGATCGGGGTTTATTGGGGGTCTGGTTTTGGGATCGGGGTTTATTGGGGGTCTGGTTTGGGGATCGGGGTTTATTGGGGGTCTGGTTTGGGGATCGGGGTTTATTGGGGGTCTCGTTTGGGGATCGGGGTTTATTGGGGGTCTGGTTTGGGGGTTGGGGTTTATTGGGGGTCTGGTTTGGGGATCGGGGTTTATTGGGGGTCTGGTTTGGGAATCGGGGTTTATTGGGGGTCTGGTTTGGGGATCGGAGTTTATTGGGGTCTGGTTTGGGGATTATTGGGGTCTGGTTTGGGGTTTGGGGATTATTGGGGGTCTGGTTTGGGGATTATTGGGGGTCTGGTTTGGGGATTATTGGGGTCTGGTTTGGGGTTTATTGGGGTCTGGTTTGGGGATTATTGGGGGTCTGGTTTGGGGATTATTGGGGTCTGGTTTGGGGTTTGGGGATTATTGGGGGTCTGGTTTGGGGATTATTGGGGGTCTGGTTTGGGGTTTATTGGGGTCTGGTTTGGGGATTATTGGGGGTCTGGTTTGGGGTTTGGGGATTATTGGGGGTCTGGTTTGGGGTTTATTGGGGTCTGGTTTGGGGATTATTGGGGGTCTGGTTTGGGGTTTGGGGATTATTGGGGGTCTGGTTTGGGGTTTATTGGGGTCTGGTTTGGGGATTATTGGGGGTCTGGTTTGGGGTTTATTGGGGTCTGGTTTGGGGATTATTGGGGTCTGGTTTGGGGTTTATTGGGGTCTGGTTTGGGGATCGGGGTTTATTGGGGTCTGGTTTGGGGTTTATTGGGGTCTGGTTTGGGGATCGGGGTTTATTGGGGTCTGGTTTGGGGATTATTGGGGGTCTGGTTTGGGGATTATTGGGGTCTGGTTTGGGGTTTATTGGGGTCTGGTTTGGGGTTTGGGGTTTATTGGGGGTCTGGATTGGGGATCGGGGTTTATTGGGGTCTGGTTTGGGTTTGGGGATCAGGCTGAGCCTCTCTCAGGCTCGGTCTCCGCCCGCTCCCAGGCCCCGCCCCGACGCAGCCTGGCTGCAGCTTCCAACCATCCGACAGCGGCTCTGGGTGAGTACGGGGGCGGGTGAGTACGGGGGCCGGGGAGGGGGGGGCCGGGGAGGGGGGAGCCGGGGGGCCGGGGAGGGGGGAGCCGGGGGGCCGGGGAGGGGGGAGCCGGGGGGCCGGGGAGGGGGGGGCCGGGGGGCCGGGGAGGGGGGAGCCGGGGGGCCGGGGAGGGGGGGGGCCGGGGAGGGGGGGGCCCGGGGGCCGGGGAGGGGGGGGCCCGGGGGCCGGGGAGGGGGGGGCCCGGGGGCCGGGGAGGGGGGGGCCCGGGGGCCGGGGAGGGGGGGCCCGGGGAGGGGGGGGCCGGGGAGGGGGGGACCGGGGGAGGGGGGGGCCGGGGAGGGGGGGACCGGGGACCGGGGGAGGGGGGGACCGGGGGAGGGGGGGACCGGGGGCGGGGGAGGGGGGTACGGTGGTGCCGGGGGAGGGGGGTGCCGGGGGAGGGGGGAGCCGGGGGGGGAAGGGGAGCCGGGGGGGGAGGGGGCGGCGAGCCCGGGGCGGGGGGCCCGGGTCCGAAGCCTCTCTGTCTGTGGGGAGCCGGAGAGAGGAGAGGCCCCGGGAGGAGAGGGGGTAATGGGGCTGTCAGAGCGGGGGGAGAGGGGCAGGACAGTAAGGCCTGGCTTCACTGATGGTCAGACTGTGCAGTGGTGGAGATTTGAAACAAATTAAAGTGAAAGCAGATAATGAGGAAGATGAGGCTGTGTAGATGGTGACAGAGAGCTTCATCACCGCGGCCTGCAGTCAAATACCAGCACAGTTGGGATTTAAAGCTGAGGCTGAGTGGTTACATCCTGAATTCCGGGTGCGGTCGCTTCATTGTGATATTCAATTCTTTTTGTGTTTTAACAAATCGAGTCTCAGAGACTGGGTGTTGGAGAAGCAAAGTGTCTGCACTAACAAGAGGTGAGTGCTTGATGTGACCAACATATCGGAGAAATCACACACCCTGTACCTGTCCTGGGAGTGTTTGATGGGGGACAGTGTAGAGGGAGCTTTACTCTGTATCTAACCCCGTGCTGTACCTGTCCTGGGAGTGTTTGATGGGGGACAGTGTAGAGGGAGCTTTACTCTGTATCTAACCCCGTGCTGTACCTGTCCTGGGAGTGTTTGATGGGGGACAGTGTAGAGGGAGCTTTACTCTGTATCTAACCCCATGCTGTACCTGTCCTGGGAGTGTTTGATGTGGTCAGTGTAGAGGAAGCTTTACTCTGTATCTAACCCTCTGCTGTACCTGTCCTGGGAGTGTTTGATGGAGGGACAGTGTAGAGGAAGCTTTACTCTGTATCTAACCCTGTGCTGTACCTGTCCTAGGAGTGTTTGATGGGGACAGTGTAGAGGGAGCTTTACTCTGTATCTAACCCCGTCCTGTACCTGTCCTGGGAGTGTTTGATGGGGGACAGTGTAGAGGGAGCTTTACTCTGCATCTAACCCCGTGCTGTACCTGTCCTGGGAGTGTTTGATGGGGGGACAGTGCAGAAGGAGCTTTACTCTGTATCTAACCCTGTGCTGTACCTGTCCTAGGAGTGTTTGATGGGGGACAGTGTAGAGGGAACTTTACTCTGTATCTAACCCGTGCTGTACCTGTCCTGGGAGTGTTTGATGGGGGGACAGTGCAGAAGGAGCTTTACTCTGTATCTAACCCCGTGCTGTACCTGTCCTGGGAGTGTTTTGATGGGGGACAGTGTAGAGGAGCTTTACTCTGTATCTAACCCCATGCTGTACCTGTCCTGGGAGTGTTTGATGTGGTCAGTGTAGAGGAAGCTTTACTCTGTATCTAACCCTCTGCTGTACCTGTCCTGGGAGTGTTTGATGGAGGGACAGTGTAGAGGAAGCTTTTACTCTGTATCTAACCCTGTGCTGTACCTGTCCTAGGAGTGTTGATGGGGGACAGTGTAGAGGGAACTTTACTCTGTATCTAACCCCGTGCTGTACCTGTCCTGGGAGTGTTTGATGGGGGGACAGTGCAGAAGGAGCTTTACTCTGTATCTAACCCCGTGCTGTACCTGTCCTGGGAGTGTTTGATGGGGGACAGTGTAGAGGGAGCTTTACTCTGTATCTAACCCCGTGCTGTACCTGTCCTGGGAGTGTTTGATGGGGGACAGTGCAGAAGGAGCTTTACTCTGTATCTAACCCCGTGCTGTACCTGTCCTGGGAGTGTTTGATGGGGGGACAGTGTAGAGGGAGCTTTACGCTGTATCTAACCCCGTGCTGTACCTGTCCTGGGAGTGTTTGATGGGGGGACAGTGCAGAAGGAGCTTTACTCTGTATCTAACCCTGTGCTGTACCTGTCCTAGGAGTGTTTGATGGGGGACAGTGTAGAGGGAGCTTTACTCTGTATCTAACCCCGTGCTGTACCTGTCCTGGGAGTGTTTGATGGGGGACAGTGTAGAGGGAGCTTTACTCTGTATCTAACCCCGTGCTGTACCTGTCCTGGGAGTGTTTAATGGGGGGACAGTGCAGAAGGAGCTTTATTCTGTATCTAACCCCGTGCTGTACCTGTCCTGGGAGTGTTTGATGGGGACAGTGTAGAGGGAGCTTTACTCTGTATCTAACCCCGTGCTGTACCTGTCCTGGGAGTGTTTGATGGGGACAGTGTAGAGGGAGCTTTACTCTGTATCTAACCCCGTGCTGTACCTGTCCTGGGAATGTTTGATGGGGACACTGTAGAGGGAGCTTTACTCTGTATCTAACCCCGTGCTGTAACTGTCCTGGGAATGTTTGATGGGGGGACAGTGTAGAGGGAGCTTTACTCTGTATCTAACCCCGTGCTGTACCTGTCCTGGGAGTGTTTGATGGGGGACAGTGTAGAGGGAGCTTTACTCCGTATCTAACCCCGTGCTGTACCTGTCCTGGGAGTGTTTGATGGGGGATAGTGTAGAGGGAGCTTTACTCTGTATCTAACACCGTGCTGTACCTGTCCTGGGAGTGTTTGATGGGGACAGTGTAGAGGGAGCTTTACTCTGTATCTAACCCTGTGCTGTACCTGTCCTGGGAGTATTTGATGGGGGATAGTGTAGAGGGAGCTTTACTCTGTATCTAACCCTGTGCTGTACCTGTCCTGGGAGTGTTTGATGGGGGGACAGTGTAGAGGGAGCTTTACTCTGTATCTAACACCGTGCTGTACCTGTCCTGGGAGTGTTTGATGGGGGGACAGTGCAGAAGGAGCTTTACTCTGTATCTAACCCCGTGCTGTACCTGTCCTGGGAGTGTTTGATGGGGGACAGTGTAGAGGGCGCTTTACTCTGTATCTAACCCCGTGCTGTACCTGTCCTGGGAGTGTTTGATGGGGACAGTGTAGAGGGAGCTTTACTCTGTATCTAACCCCGTGCTGTACCTGTCCTGGGAATGTTTGATGGGGACACTGTAGAGGGAGCTTTACTCTGTATCTAACCCCATGCTGTAACTGTCCTGGGAGTGTTTCATGGGGGATATTCTAGAGGGAGCTTTACTCTGTATCTAACCCCGTGCTGTACCTGTCCTGGGAATGTTTGATGGGGGGACAGTGTAGAGGGAGCTTTACTCTGTATCTAACCCCGTGCTGTACCTGTCCTGGGAGTGTTTGATGGGGGACAGTGTACAGGGAGCTTTACTCTGTATCTAACCCCGTGCTGTACCTGTCCTGGGAGTGTTTGATGGGGGGACAGTGCAGAAGGAGCTTTACTCTGTATCTAACCCCGTGCTGTACCTGTCCTAGGAGTGTTTGATGGGGGACAGTGTAGAGGGAGCTTTACTCTGTATCTAACCCCGTGCTGTACCTGTCCTGGGAGTGATTGATGGGGACAGTGTAGAGGGAGTTTACTCTGTATCTAACCCCATGCTGTACCTGTCCTGGGAGTGTTTGATGGGGGGACAGTGTAGAGGGAGCTTTACTCTGTATCTAACCCTGTGCTGTACCTGTCCTGGGAGTGTTTGATGGGGGGACAGTGCAGAAGGAGCTTTACTCTGTATCTACCCCCGTGCTGTACCTGTCCTAGGAGTGTTTGATGGGGGACAGTGTAGAGGGAGCTTTACTCTGTATCTAACCCCGTGCTGTACCTGTCCTAGGAGTGTTTGATGGGGGACAGTGTAGAGGGAGCTTTACTCTGTATCTAACCCCGTGGTGTACCTGTCCTGGGAGTGTTTGATGGGGGTCAGTGCAGAAGGAGCTTTACTCTGTATCTAACCCCGTGCTGTACCTGTCCTAGGAGTGTTTGATGGGGGACAGTGTATAGGGAGCTTTACTCTGTATCTAACCCCGTGCTGTACCTGTCCTGGGAGTGTTTGATGGGAACAGTGTTGAGGGAGCTTTACTCTGTATCTAACCCCGTGCTGTACCTGTCCTGGGAGTGTTTGATGGGGACAGTGTAGAGGGAGCTTTACTCTGTATCTAACCCCTACTGTACCTGTCCTGGGAGTGTTTGATGGGGACAGTGTTGAGGGAGCTTTACTCTGTATCTAACCCCGTGCTGTACCTGTACTGGGAGTGTTTGATGGGGATAGTGTAGAGGGAGCTTTACTCTGTATCTAACCCCGTGCTGTACCTGTCCTGGGAGTGTTTGATGGGGGACAGTGTAGAGGGAGCTTTACTCTGTATCTAACACCTTGCTTAACCTGTCCTGGGAGTGTTTGATGGGGACAGTGTAGAGGGAGCTTTACTCTGTTTCTAACCCCGTGCTGTACCTGTCCTGGGAGTGTTTGATGGGGACAGTGTAGAGGGAGCTTTAATCTATATCTAACACCGTGCTGTACCTGTCCTGGGAGTGTTTGATGGAGGAACAGTGTAGAGGAAGCTTTACTCTGTATCTAACCCTGTGCTGTACCTGTCCTGGGAGTGTTTGATGGGGACAGTGTAGAGGGAGCTTTACTCTGTATGGAACCCCATGCTATACCTGTCCTGGGAGTGTTTGATGGGGACAGTGTAGAGGGAGCTTTACTCTGTATCTAACCCCGTGCTGTACCTGTCCTGGGAGTGTTTGATGGGGGACAGTGTAGAGGGAGCTTTACTCTGTATCTAACCCCGTGCTGTACCTGTCCTGGGAGTGTTTGATGGGGACAGTGTTGAGGGAGCTTTACTCTGTATCTAACCCCGTGCTGTACCTGTCCTGGGAGTGTTTGATGGGGACAGTGTAGAGGGAGATTTACTCTGTATCTAACCCCGTGCTGTACCTGTCCTGGGAGTGTTTGATGGGGGACAGTGTAGAGGGAGCTTTACTCTGTATCTAACACCGTGCTGTACCTGTCCTGGGAGTGTTTGATGGGGGATAGTGTAGAGGGAGCTTTACTCCGTTTCTAACCCCGTGGTGTACCTGTCCTGGGAGTGTTTGATGGGGACAGTGTAGAGGGATCTTTAATCTGTATCTAACACCGTGCTGTACCTGTCCTGGGAGTGTTTCATGGAGGGACAGTGTAGAGGAGGCTTTACTCTGTATCTAACCCTCTGCTGTACCTGTCCTGGGAGTGTTTGATGGAGGGACAGTGTAGAGGAAGCTTTACTCTGTATATATCCCTGTGCTGTACCTGTCCTGGGAGTGTTTGATGGGGACAGTGTAGAGGGAGCTTTACTCTGTATGGAACCCCATGCTATCCCTATCCTGGGAGTGTTTGATGGGGACAGGGTAGAGGGAGCTTTACTCTGTATCTAACCCCGTGCTGTAACTGTCCTGAGAGTGTTTGATGGGGGACAGTGTGGAGGGAGCTTTACTCTGTATCTAACCCCATGCTGTACCTGTCCTGAGAGTGTTTGATGGGGACAGTCTAGAGGGAGCTTTACTCTGCATCTAACCCCATGCTGTACCTGTCCTAGGAGTGTTTGATGGGGGACAGTGGAGAGGGAGATTTACTCTGCATCTAACCCCATGCTGTACCTGTCCTGGGAGTGTTTGATGGGGACAGTGTAGAGGGAGGTGTACTCTGTATCTAACCCCGTGCTGTACCTGTCCTGGGAGTGTTTGATGGGGGACAGTGGAGAGGGAGCTTTACTCTGTATCTAACCCCGTGCTGTACCTGTCCTGGGAGTGTTTGTTGGGGGGACAGTGTCGAGGGAGCTTTACTCTGTATCTAACCCCGTGCTGTACCTGTCCTGGGAGTGTTTGATGGGGACAGTGCAGAAGGAGCTTTACTCTGTATCTAACCCCATGCTGTACCTGTCCTAGGAGTGTTTGATGGGGACAGTGTAGAGGGAGCTTTACTCTGTATCTAACCCTGTGCTGTACCTGTCCTGAGAGTGTTTGATGGGGGACAGTGTAGAGGGAGCTTTCCTCTGTATCTAACCCCGTGCTGTACCTGTCTTGGGAGTGTTTGATGGGGGGACAGTGTAGAGGGAGCTTTACTCTGTATTTAACCCCGTGCTGTACCTGTCCTGGGAGTGTTTGTTGGGGGGACAGCGTAGAGGGAGCTTTACTCTGTATCTAACCCCGTGCTGTACCTGTCCTGGGAGTGTATGATGGGGACAGTGTAGAGGGAGCTTTACTCTGTATCTAACCCCATGCTGTACCTGTCCTAGGAGTGTTTGATGGGGACAGTGTAGAGGGAGCTTTACTCTGTATCTAACCCTGTGCTGTACCTGTCCTGGGAGTGTTTGATGGGGGACAGTGTAGAGGGAGCTCTATTCTGTATCTAACCCCATGCTGTACCTGTCCTGGGAGTGTTTGATGGGGGGACAGTGTAGAGGGAGCTTTACTCTGTATCTAACCCCGTGCTGCACGTGTCCTGGGAGTGTTTGATGGGGGGGACAATGTAGAAGGAGCGTTACTCTGTATCTAACCCCGTGCTGTCCCTGTCCTGGGAGTGTTTGATGGGGGGACAGTGTAGAGGGAGCTTTACTCTGTATCTAACCCCGTGCTGTACCTGTCCTGGGAGTGTTTGATGGGGGATAGTGTAGAGGGAGCTTTACTCTGTATCTAACCCCGTGCTGTACCTGTCCTGGGAGTGTTTGATGGGAACAGTGTAGAGGGAACTTTACTCTGTATCTAACCCTGTGCTGTACTAGTCCTGGGAGTGTTTGATGGGGGGACAGTGTAGAGGGAGCTTTACTCTGTATCTAACCCCGTGCTGTACCTGTCCTGGGAGTCTTTGATGGGGGGGACAGTGTAGAGGGAGCTTTACTCTGTATCTAACCCCGTGCTGTCCCTGTCCTGGGAGTGTTTGATGGGGACAGTGTAGAGGGAGCTTTACTCTGTATCTAACCCCGTGCTGTTCTGACCTAGGAGTGTTTGATGGGGGACAGTGTAGAGGGAGCTTTACTCTGTATCTAACCCTGTGCTGTACCTGTCCTGGGAGTGTTTGATGGGGACAGTGTAGAGGGAGCTTTACTCTCTATCTAACCCTGTGCTGTACCTGTCTGGGAGTGTTTGATGGGGACAGTGTAGAGGGAGCTTTACTCTCTATCTAACCCCGTGCTGTCCCTGTCCTGGGAGTGTTTGATGGGGGACAGTGTAGAGGGAGATTTACTCTGTAACTAACCCCGTGCTGTACCTGTCCTGGGAGTATTTGATGGGGACAGTGTAGAGGGAGCTCTACACTGTACACTTTACTACACTTTACTCTGTATGGATCAGTGGACGTGGTGTATATGGATTTTAGTAAGGCGTTTGATAAGGTTCACCATGGTAGGCTTCTGCAGAAAATGCAGATGTATGGGATTGGGGGTGATCTAGGGAATTGGATCAGGAATTGGCTAGCGGATAGGGGGCAGAGGGTGGTGGTTGATGGTAAATATTCATCATGGAGTTCCGTTACGTGTGGTGTGCCTCAGGGATCTGTTTTGGGGCCACTGCTGTTTGTAATTTTTATTAATGATCTGGATGAGGGTATAGTTGGGTGGATTAGTAAATTTGCTGATGACACCAAAGTCGGAGGTGTGGTAGATAGTGATGAAGGGTGTCATAGTTTGCAGGAAGACTTAGACAGGTTGCAGAGCTGGGCCGAGAGGTGGCGGATGGAGTTTAATGCGGAGAAGTGTGAGGTAATTCACTTTGGTAGGAACAACAGATGTGTCGAGTATAGGGCTAACGGGAGGACTTTGAATAGTGTGGAGGAGCAGAGGGATCTAGGTGTATGTGTACATAGATCCCTGAAAGTTGGGAGTCAAGTCGATAAGGTTGTTAAGAAGGCATACGTTGTCTTGGCTTTTATTGGTCGGGGGATTGAATTTAGGAGTCGCAGCGTCATGATGCAACTGTACACAACTCTGGTGCGGCCGCACTTGGAGTTTTGTGTGCAGTTCTGGTCCCCACATTACAGGAAGGATGTGGAGGCTTTGGAGAAGGTGCAGAGGAGGTTCACCAGGATGTTGCCTGGTATGGTGGGGAGGTCCTATGAGGAGAGGCTTAGGGATTTGGGGTTGTTTTTGCTGGAAAGAAGGAGGCTGCGAGGGGATCTTATTGAAACATATAAGATGATTAGAGGTTTAGATAGGGTGGATAGTAATAGCCTTTTTCCTCTGATGGAGAAATCTAGCACGAGGGGACATGGCTTTAAATTAAGGGGTGGTAGTTATAGGACGGATGTCAGGGGTAGGTTCTTATGTGACCATAATTCTATCTCCTTCACAATTGCATTGGAACGAGATCGGATCAGGCAGGCTAGGAAGGTGTTTGTCTGGAGTCAGGGGAGATACGAGGAAGTCAGGAAGTTACTTGGACAAATAAACTGGAAGGAGGCGTTCTTAGGGAAAAGTACCGAAGGAAGGTGGCGGATATTCAAGGAATGTTTGTCTGGCGCTCTGCCTGACAATGTTCCGATGAGACAGGGGGGTTTTGGTAGGTCGCGGGAACCGTGGTGCACGAAGGCTGTGTTGAACCAAGTCAGGAGGAAAAGGAAGGTGTACAAAAGGTTCAGGGAACTAGGAGAGGTTAAGGATCTTGAAGAGTATAAGGACTGTAGAAAGGAGGTTAAAAGGGAAATTAGGAGAGCCAGAAGGGGTCATGAGAAGACCTTGGCGGGTAAGATGAAGGAAAATCCCAAGGCCTTCTATAAATATGTGAAAGGTAAAAGGGTGAGAAGGGAAAGGATAGGACTTATAAAAGGTGAAGGGGGAAAGGTCTGTGTGGAATCAGAAGAAATGGCGGAGGTGCTTAATGAGTACTTTGCCTCAGTATTCACAGTGGAAGCTGATCTGGGAGATCTTGCTATGGACTTGCAGCAGATGGAAAAGATTGAGTACGTGGACATTAAGGAGGAGGATGTGTTAGAACTTTTGAATTCTATCAAAATAGATAAGTCACCAGGACCAGATGGGATGTACCCCAGGATACTGTGGGAGGCGAGGGAAGTGATTGCAGTGCCCCTGGCGATGATCTTTGCGTCGTCAATGGAGACGGGAGAAGTTCCGGAAGATTGGAGGATTGCGGATGTAGTCCCTATTTTCAAGAAAGGGAACAGAAATAGCCCGGGAAATTACCGCCCGGTGAGTCTGACCTCAGTGGTTGGTAAGCTGATGGAGAGGCTTCTGAGAGACAAGATTTACGAGCATTTGGAGAGGTTTGACATGATCAGGAATAGTCAGCATGGATTTGTCAAGGGCAGGTCGTGCCTTACGAGCCTAGTTGAGTTCTTCGATAATGTGACTGAACACATTGACGAAGGAAGTGCCGTGGACGTAGTGTACATGGACTTCAGCAAGGCGTTTGATAAGGTCCCCCATGCAAGACTTCTTGAGAAGGTGAGAGGGCATGGGATCCAAGGGCCTTTGGCCTTGTGGATCCAGAACTGGCTTGCCTGCAGAAGGCAGAGAGTGGTTGTGGATGGGTCTTTTTCGGAATGGAGGTCAGTCACCACTGGGGTGCCCCAGGGATATGTTCTGGGACCCTTGCTGTTTGTCATTTTCATAAATGACCTGGATGAGGAAGTGGAGGGATGGGTTAGCAAGTTCGCTGATGACACGAAGGTCGGTGGTGTTGTGGATGGTCTGGAAGGATTTCAAAAGTTGCAGCAGGACATAGATAGGATGCAGGAATGGTCGTCTTAGTAGCGTTGAAGAGCAGAAGGATCTCGGGGTCCGGGTCCACAGGACTCTTAAATCGGCCTCGCAGGTGGAGGAGGTGGTCAAGAAGGCGTATGGTGTACTGGCCTTCATTAATCGAGGGATTGAGTTTAGGAGTCGGGAGGTAATGCTGCAACTTTACAGGACCCTTGTCAGGCTTCATTTGGAGTACTGTGCGCAGTTCTGGTCGCCTCACTATAGGAAAGACGTAGAAGCTATTGAAAGGGTGCAGAGGAGATTTACAAGGATGTTGCCTGGACTGGGAGGCATGCCTTATGAGGATAGGTTGAGGGAGCTGGGACTCTTTTCCCTGGAGAGGCAAAGGTTGAGAGGCGACCTGATAGAGGTTTATAAAATGTTGAGAGGAATAGATAGGGTGGACTCTCAGAGGCTATTTCCCCGGGTTGAAATGGTCGCTACGAGAGGACACAGATTTAAGGTGCGGGGAGGGAAGTACAGAGGTGATGTTAGGGGTAAGTTTTTCACTCAGAGGGTGGTGAGTGAATGGAATCGGCTGCCGTCATCGGTGGTGGAGGCGAACTCGCTGGGGTCTTTTAAAAGACTTCTGGATGAGTATATGGGGTTTAATGGGATTGGGGGTTATAGATAGGTCTATAGATTGGTGGGGTTGATGTGATCGGCGCAACTCGAGGGCCGAGGGGCCTGTTTGTGCTGTAATGTTCTATGTTCTATGTTCTAGGTTTACCCAGAGGGTGGTGAGGGATTGGAATGCCCTGCCTGCTGCAGTTGTAAATGCGCCTAATTTGGGGGCATTTAAGAGATCCGTGGATAGGTTTATGGACAAAAAGGGATTGGTTTAGGTTAGTGGGTCATTGTTTTTGTAACTGGTCGGCGCAACATCATGGGCCGAAGGGCCTGTTCTGCGCCGTAATGTTCTATGTTCTAATCCCGTGCTGTACCTGTCCTGGGAGTGTTTGATGGGGGACAGTGTAGAGGGAGATTTACTCTGTATCTAACCCCGTGCTGTACCTGCCCTGGGAGTGTTTGATGGGGGACAGTGTCGAGGGAGAATCACTCTGTATCTAACCCCGTGCTGTACCTGTCCTGGGAGTGTTTGATGGGGGACAGTGTAGAGGGAGCTTTACTCTGTATCTAACCCTGTGCTGTACCTGTCCTGGGAGTGTTTGATGGGGACAGTGTAGAGGGAGCTTTACTCTGTATCTAACCCCGTGCTGTACCTGTCCTGGGAGTGTTTGATGGGGACAGTGTAGAGGGAGCTTTACTCTGTATCTAAGCCCGTGCTGCACCTGTCCTGGGAGTGTTTGAAGTGGGTAGTGTAGAGGGAATTTGACTCTGTGGGAGGAAACCCATCGAGACACGGGGAGAATGTGTAAACTCCACACATGCAATGATCCGAGCCCAGAATTGAACCTGGGTCCCTTGCACTGAGGCAGCTGTGCTAACCACTGTGCCACCTTGTCGCCCTTTGGAGAGGAAATTAAGCTTGGAGAGTGGCTGAAAATTCTTAAGATATTGTGTATATGTAATATTTCAGTCGGGATTTTGTAGGGCAGAAGCAGGATGTATCGAACCATAGAAAATTACAGCTCAGAAACAGGCCTTTTAGCCCTTCTTGTCTGTGCCGAACCATTTCTTTGCCTAGTCCGACTGACCTGCACCTGGACCATATGTCTGAGGATATATGTCCAAAGTTGTGCAGGTTAGGTGGATTGGCCATGACAACTCGCCCCTTGGTGTCGGGGTCTAGTAGGGTAAATACATGGGGTTACGGGGATGGGGTCTGGGTAGGATTTTTGTGTGCAGACTCTACGGGCTGAATTGACTCCTTCCTTCTGCATTGTCTGGATTCCATGATTCTATGGAACCTTTACCAGTCTCACTTATGAGAGCTCAGAAAGGGACTTTATACAGCGAGGAGATTAGCAGAGTAGATAGTGAGATTTTGGAGCATTTGGGAAGGTAAGGAAAGAGGGGGAGCTGAAAAATGTTGGTACAGGATTGAAATGGGTTGAGAAGGTTTGGGGACAGGTGTGTGTTGTGGATCAACAGAATCTTTCTGATCTTTGAATCAAGGTTCAGGTTGAGATGTGTTTATGCTTGTTGTAATCAGAGAACTAAAGGTTGTGAGAAGCTTTAATTGATTCACTGGGACTGGATGCAAGAGAACAGTTAGGTTAGAAATGGCAGAGATATCAAGACTGATGGAAGACCAAAAAAAACAAAAATTTAATAAGTGAGATCAATGCAAGAGCTGTGGCAATTTTTTCTGTAGGATATGATTATAAAAGAAATTGGATTGTGGGAGGATAGGGAGATGGAAAAATAAAAAAATGGTTTGAGATTACTTACCAGGAACAAGACCTCTGAGAGAGGAGCTGTGAGCATGACTGTGCTATTTTGCAATATTATATGTTAAGGTGGGGTTGGGTTGAGATAGTGTTTTGTAACAAGAGTCAATCTGGGGAAACATGCAGTAGATGCTAAGACTGCAGGATAATAACTGATTTTAGCTAGGGATAAAGTTTTTGAAGTTTATTTATTAGTGTCACAAGAAAGCTTACATTAGAAATCGTAGAAATCACATCGAACCCTACAGTACAGAAAGAGGCCATTTGGAAAATCGAGACTGCACCAAACACAATCCCACCGAGGCCCTACCTCTATATCCCTACATATTTTACTCACTAATCCCTCTAACCTACGCATCTCAGGCCAGCAAGGGCAATTTTAGCATGGCCAATCAACCTAACCAGCACATTTTTGGACTGTGGGAGGAAACTGGAGCACCCGGAGGAAACCCACTCACTGTGATAGTTGCAATCACATTTCATGTGTTTGTATGCACTGTCAAGTGGGTGCATGTTAGAACTAATCTGTGCAACAAGTTACACAGTGATTACTGATCTGTTGCAGTACACTCCATTTGCACTGGTGTGTCACTGATCTGAGACACAGCATGGATCTATAGCATTCTCTGTGAAATTAATGGGAAATTTTCTCTGGTACTACATTTTCTTCTAATCTAATTGAAGTATAATAGTTTACAATGCTTTATTCCTTCTCCCCTTTTCAGAAAAGCTGCCAGGTGTGAAGCTTATAACACATGGCAGCAAGGAGTGAGAGGAGCCCACCAAACTCCTTAGAATCTCAAGCTGCGGGGAATCACACCGGTTTTCCTAAAGAAATTTTGGCAACAAAAGTTGAAGGAAAGTACCTGTGCTTTGAGTGCCACGGGATCCTGAGGAGACCATTCCAAGCACAATGTGGTCACCGTTACTGTGCGTCCTGCTTGAAGGCAATTGTCAGGTAAGTGGTTGCGAGCTGACCATTCTCAAACCTGCATCACTGAAAACAAATTGCACACATTCGCAATTTATGAAAAAAACCCAACAACCCTGCTATTTCCTCCTAATCCCTGCTTAACCCTTTGTTGGGCTAAAATTTCACAGATGTTGACACCTGCTGATACTGGTGGATGTGGTGTTTTTAGATTTCCGGAAGGTGTTTGATAAGGTGCCTCACAAAAGGTTGCTGCAGAAGGTTAAGGTACACAGAGTTGGGGGTGAAGTGTTAGCGTGGATTGAGGATTGGTTACCTATCAGGAAGCAGAGAGTTGGAATAAATGGGTGCTTTTCTGGTTGGCAGTTGGTGAAGAGTGGAGTGCCGCAGGGATCGGTGCTGAGGCCTCAACTGTTTACCATTTACACAGACAATCTGGAGGAGGATAACAGAGTTTGCTGATGACACAAAGATGAGTAGGAAAGTAAATTGTGTGGAGGATACGGAAAGTCTGCAGAGAGATCTGGGTAGGCTGAGCGAGTGGGCGAGGATCTGGCAGATGGAGTATAATGTTGGCAAGTGTGAGGTTATCCACTTTGGAAGGAATAATAGTAAAATAGACTATTATTTAAATGGTGAAAAATTACAACATGCTACTGTGCAGAGGTACCTGGGGGTCCTTGTGCATGAATCGCAAAAACCCAGCTTGCAGGTGCAGCAGGTGGTCAGGAAGGCGAATGGGATGCTGGCCTTCATAGTGAGGGGGATAGAATATAAAAGTAGGGAGGTGTTACTGCAACTGTACAGGGCACTGGTGAGGCCGCAACTGGAGTACTGTGTGCAGTTTTGGTCCCCTTAGTTGCGTAAGGATATATTGGCCTTGGAAGGAGTACAGAGAAGGTTCACCAGGCTGATTCCGGAGATGAAGGGGTTAGCTTATGAGGAGAGATTGGGCTTGTACTCGAAGGCTGAGGGGTGATCTTTCAGGGACGTATATGATAATGAAAGGGCTAGATAGGGTAGAGGCAGAGAGATTCTTTCCACTTAGAAAGGAAACCGGAGCTAGAGGACACAGCCTCAAAATAAGGGGGAGTCAGTTTAGATCAGAGTTGAGGAGGAACTTCTTCTCTCAAAGGGTGGTGAATCTCTGGAATTCTCTGCCCATTGAAGCAGTGGAGGCTACCTCGTTGAATATGTTTAAGTCACAGATAGGTAGATTTCTGATCAATAAGGGAATTAAGGGTTATGGGAAGCAGGCAGGAAAGTGGAACTGAGCAGCGACAGATCAGCCATGATCTTATTGAATGGCGGGGCAGGCTCGAAGGGCTAGATGGCCTACTCCTGCTCCTATTTCTTATGTTGAGAGCCCCTCTGTGATCCAGACGTCTTTGATAGTCTGAGTTGAGCTCCTGTTGGGCTGTCTCCCATTGGGCCGTCTGTGTAACTTTTCTCAAAATGAGAACATACAATCTGCGTGCTGAGGAATGAAAGTAATGAATCTAGACACCTGGTGTTAGCAGCAAGCAAACCCAAATCAGGGTTTCACTGGGGTTTTCTGTATACCATACCAACTGAACGTTTTTCTCCAAACTCTGACAAATAGCCTTCCCACTCATTTTTTCCATTTCTCTCACCAGCCATCATGTGGTGTCTCTTATTGCCTCTCTGACCCTGTTCAGATGCCTCATCAGTGCATCTAACTAAACATGAGGGCAAAATCTTCACTTCTTAGTTAACAGGAAGTGCTGGAAAAATTGCAGGTTTGCTGGCAACTGTGGAGAGAGAAACAAAGTTAATGTTTTGAGTCCAATATGATTCTTCACAACTGAAGAGAGGGAGAAATGTGGATTTTGTGCTGTTGAAAAGGGTGGAGCAAAAAGGAAGGTTGGGGTAGAGGATGGGTGATTAAATGGCAAAGATGTCATGGAATGAAAGACAAAGGAACTGATAATGTTAGAAATAAAGGAACGAAGCATTAGACCAGAGTAGATGTTACTAGCAGAATAAAGGTCAGCACTGTCAGAAAGCAAAACATTAGAACAAGATACAGGCCGGCACGGGGGGGGTGGGGGGAATACAAAATGGAGGACGGTTTGTAGTCTGAAGTTGTTGAACTCGATATTAAATCAAAAGGGCTTAAGCGGAAGATAAGGTGCTTTTCCTGCAGTTTGCATTTAGCTTCAGGATGGCAGAGGCACAGTGGTTAGCATTGTTACTTCATAGTACCGGGGACCCGGGCTTGATTCCGGCCTTTGTTGTCCGATTGGATTGTGATGTTCTCCCAGGGTCTGCGTGGGTTTCCTCCGATGCTTCAGTTAGGTTGATTGGCCATGCTAAGTTGCCACTTAGTGTCCCAAGATGTATAGGTTAGGGGCCTTAGCAGGGTGTAAAGACTCAGGAAAATCGACTGGAAAGGAACCTAGTTTATTTACAGAATGCAAAGTAAAACTACTACTGTGGTGTACACATGCTAGTCATTGTCTGGGATTAGCCTTATAGAAAAAGGCTTAGGTAATGAATTCCAGCTAGGCAGGGGAACTTATACTCAGTGAGCCCCAAAAGAAGATCAATCAGTGATTCCTCATGGATCTTGAGAGGGTTATCACACCTCTCCAAGTACAAGGGTTCTACTTTGCTCCCATGGCAGTGGACGTTGTCTGTTGCTTGTGGTGTCATCTCCAGCTCTTGTAGGGTCTGGTTGTGGGGGGAAATGGTATAATGAGTTGGTGAAGGCCTCTTTTGTGCAGAGTGCTGAACAGCCACTGCAGGAGACTCTTCCTTGGTGGTGACCTCTGATGGAGTTCCTGCCTTTTTCCTTGGATGGAGAAAGCTTTAAATTAAGGGGGGGTAGTTATAGGATGGATGTCAGGGGTAGGTTCTTTACCCAGAGGGTGGTGAGGGACTGGAATGCCCTGCCTGCTGCAGTTGTAAATGCGCCTAGTTTGGGGGCGTTTAAGAGATCTGTGGATAGGTTTATGGATGGTAAGGGTTTGGTTTAGGTTTGTGGGTCATTGCTTTTTAACTGGTCGGCGCAACATCGTGGGCCGAAGGGCCTGTTCTGTGCTGTAATGTTCTATGTTCTATCTCTGTCTTCATATCTGAGACAGAATCATTAGCATCCTGAAGACTGGCTCTTGAGATTTTAGTGGGTGGAAGATCCCCTCTGCCGGTGGCTGTGAAGGATGCCGATGGTGGCCTGCCCATAGAATCCATTGTCTCTGCGGAGAGTTCCCTGTGATGGAGGTGATCTATGTGCTTCTTTAATGTCTTCTTCCTGGTTTGCATCTTATATGACTCCTGGAATCCACAGAGAGCCAAGGCCCAAATTCCTCACATGGACCGTATCTCATGGCTCGAACATGCTATCCAGTCTAAGGCCATAGAACATAGAAAAACTACAGCACAAACAGGCCCTTCAGCCCACAATTTGCGCTGATGATATCCCTACCTACTAGGCTTACCCTCAATTCCATTAAGTCCCATGTACGCATCCAGAAGTCTCTTAAAAGACCCCAACGAGTTCGCCTCCACCACCACTGACAGCAGCCGATTCCACTCACTCACCACCCTCTGAGTGAAAAATTTACCCCTGACATCTCCTCTGTACCTACTTCCCAGCACCTTTAAACCTGTGTCCTCTCGTAGCGACCACGCTAGCCCTGGGAAAAAGCCTCTGAGAATCCACCCGATCTATACCTCCTCCCAACATCTTATACACCTCTATCGGGTCACCTCTCGCTCCTTGTGTCTCTAAGGAGAAAAGACTGAGTTCCCTCAACCTATCTTCATAAGGCATGCCACCCAATCCAGGCAACATCCTTGTAAATCTTCTCTGCACCCTTTCAATAGCTTCTACATCCCTCCTGTAATGAGGCAGCCAGAACTGAGCACAGTACTCACAGACCATCATAGCCCCTTTTCTGGGTTTCTTGTTTTAACACAACTTTGCTGCCCAAATTTAGGAATGTCAGACTAAGCCTAGTCTAAAGGCATCTGCCCATCAGTAACACAGTAAGAAGTCTCACAACACCAGGTTAAAGTCCAACAGGTTTATTTGGTAGCAAAAGCCCCGAAAGCTAATAGTATTCGCTACCAAATAAATCTGTTGGATTTTAACCTGGTGTTGTGAGACTTCTTACTGTGTTTACCCCAGTCCAGCGCTGGCATCTCCACATCAGTAGCGCTGCCAGGGCTATTCCCATCAGCATATGTGGCATAGCCCTATAGTTAAACAGAAAACGTGCGAGCTTTGTTTTGAGAGAACCTGTGGTTTGTTTCTTTTTGTGATTTTTGAATGTCTGATTTTTGAACGCCCACTCAGCCATTTGAGGACAGGTGGTAAAGTGCATGCGGGCTTGTCTTAACTCTGTTTGTATTCGTGAACACAGTAAAAAGTCTGACACCAGGTTTTAGTCCAACCGATTTATTTTGATAATATACTCACAAGCTTTCGGGGTTAGTCCCTTCATCAGGTGAATGGAGAGTTCTGGCCTCAGACAGAGCATATAAAGCACAGACAGTTTAGAGATTACTGATTAGAATGCGAATTCTAATCAGTAATTGTGAGAATATTATCAAATAAATCGGTTGGACTAAAACCTGGTGTTGTCAGACTTTTTACTGTGTTTACGCCAGTCCAACGCCGGCATACCCACATCATGTATTCGTGAAGTCAGAAAGTCCCCACTGATAAATGGGCTCCCATTCTGTTGCGAGAATCTTGAGTATGCCATACTGAAGGATTAACGGAGTTTCTCGATGGTATTGTAAGAGGTAGTACGAATCATTCGATGCACATTGATCCATTTTGAATGGGTGTTGGGGACAAGGGTGGAGCCCATAAATTTCCCTGCACACTCTGCATGTACTCGCACACAGGGTCTCCCCAACCATTCCTCAGGGTACAATGAATACTATGGCCAAACTTCTTTTTTGATCTGGACAGACTTCCTCTTTTGCATCTGCCAGTTTTGTGATGGTGTACATGATTAGACTTTCTGCCCCATTGTCCCAATGATGTGACAATGCTGCTCCTATCCCATAGGAGGAGATGTCACAGGTTACAATGAGTGGTCTCAGGGGGCCATAATCGACTAATATATTTGTTGACAGCAATTGTTGTTTGACTTTTGCAAATGCTTCCTCTTGTGGCATTTGCCATGACCATTTCTGATTTTTTTTAAAACGCTACAAAGATATGAGGGACATACTGGCCAGAGTTGATTGGAAAGGGAACCTAGCAGGGAAGACAGTGGAACAGCAATGGCAGGAGTTTTTGGGGGTTTTTCGGAAGCACAACATCTCAAGGAGAAGGAAACATGCTAAGGGGAGGATGAGGCATCCATGGCTGACGAGGGGAGTCCAGAACAGCACAAAATAAAAAGAGAAAGCATACAAAGTGGTGAGGATTAGTGGGAAGCCAGAAGACTGGGAAGCCTTTAAAAACGAACAGAGGACAATTGAAAAAGCAATAAGGAGGAGAAGATGGAATACGAATGTAAGCTAGCTGGTAATATAAAAGAAGATAGGAAAAGTTTTTTTTAACAATATATATAACATGAGAGAGAGGCAAAAATAGACATCAGACAAATGGAAACAAAATCATTGAACAAAGAACAAAATCAGTCCGGGAAACAGGCCTTTCGGCCCAACAAGCCCGTGCCACCATCTCAAACACCACCAGTCCCCCTCTCCACCCATGACCCCTGACTAATGTTTTATGGCCATCCAGATTGAGGGAAACTGATTTAGGGACAATTTATTCCTGCCAATCAGCCTAACAGCACATCTTTGGGGTGTGGGAGGAAACCGGAGCACCCGGAGAAAACCCACGCAAGCACGGGGAGAATGCACAAACTCCCACAGACACCGTCCCAAATCCATGTGTCTGCACAGCAATCAGTGATAGTCACTGAGCTGTCGTCTTGCCCAGTATCTGGTCCAGTTTAGGCACACACTAACGACATGAAGCACTAGGCCAATCTCGAACAACTAAGAGCAGCCCCAGTACGACCCATCGTGTGGATGCCCCTCGTTGGACACAAGGCGGACCGACTTAAAACCTGTGAATGAAAAGGGAAAAAAAAGCTCAAGACTGAGATTGATAGATTTCTACACATTAAAAGCATTGAGGGATTGAGTTTAGGAGTCAGGAGATAATGCTGCAGCTGTATAAGACCCTGGTCAGACCCCACTTGGAGTACTGTGCTCAGTTCTGGTCGTCTCATTACAGAAAGGATGTGGAAGCCATTGAACAGATGCAGAGGAGATTTACAAGGATGTTGCCTGGATTGGGTGGCATGCCTTATGAAGATAGGTTGAGAGAGCTCGGTCTTTTCTCCTTGGAGAGACGAAGGATGAGGGGTGACCTGATAGAGGTGTATGAGATGATGAGAGATATAGATAGGGTGGATTTTCAGAGGTTTTTTCCCAGGGCTGAAATAGCTGCCACAACAGGACACAGGATTAGGGTGCTGGGGAGTAGGTACAGAGGAGATGTCAGGGGTAAGTTTTTCACTCAGAGAGTGGTGGGTGTGTGGAATGGGCTGCCATCGGTGGTGGTGGAGGTGGATTCAATAGGGTCTTTCAAGAGACTTTTGGATAAGTACGTGGAACTTAGCAAGATGAAGTGTTATAGGTAAGCCTAGTAGGTAGGCACATGTTCGGCGCAACTTGTGGGCCAAAGGGCCTGTTTGTGCTGTAATTTTTCTATGTTTCTATATGAGGAAAATGGTGTTGAAGTAAAAGATCAATCATGATCTCACTAAATGGTGATGAAGGCTTGAAGGACTGGATGGCCTACTCCTACTCCCATTTCTTTCTGATAGCCTTATGAGAGTATTGGAGATATGTGAAAGGACCTGTTGAACAGGGGAAGGACGCTTGCCCAAAGAACAGATGACACCTCTATTTTTCAGCCCTGTCCATTCCTAGACACCACGATAAAGTTTGATAGCCTATCTGACCAGGAGAGATGCTCCTATTATTTATTGTGGCCTCAGTCAGATATGTTTGATTCTATCATTGCAGCCATGCCAAGAAACCCTTATTCACAGTTTTCTCATTTCTTGAGTTAATTTTCCCACATCGCCCATTTTCCTCCCTCTGTTAGCTTCGCTTGTCTAAAATTCAGCAGCATTTACCCTGTCTCACTGTGACAGCCACAGCCAGATTATTCATTCCTCCCTGCCCGAGAGTGTATTTGAGACAATTTTCTAGAACAATATGTTCATGAACCAACTTAGCTTTACTGATGAATAAGAACCAAAACTAAGCAGGGGACACCCAGTTAATGGTGGTGATAACCTTCAGTATTAGCTCTGCAAGTGAGGAGGGTGAGTTCTACCCAAGTTTTCAATTCAGTTAGGATAGAAATTGAACACAATAGAAGTATTGTCAGTTCTGTTAGCAGATAGAATTACAGAGGAGCAGTGGGAGGTGCTGAAGGACATACTTAGTAAAAATCAAGGTTTGTGTACATGTTGAAAGGGTAAGAGCTAGTGGGTCATTGTTTTTGTAACTGGTCGGCGCAACATCGTGGGCCGAAGGGCCTGTTCTGCGCTGTAATGTTCTATGTTCTATGTATGTATGTCATTAAACACACTAAGAAGTCTCACAACACCAGGTTAGAGTCCAGCAGGTTTATTTGATGTAATCCCACAAGCTTTCCTTTGTCAGGTGTGTGGAAGGTTCTGCTTAGAGAAGGGCGTATAAAATCACACACAGTTTACAGAATACTGATTAGAATGTGAGCCTTTACAGCCAACCTGCTCTTCAAGTTTTAGAGATGCAGACAATGTGAGTGGAGATAGCATTAGCATAGGTTAAAGAGATGTGTATTGTCTCCAGACGGGACAGTAAGTGAGGTTTTGCAAACCCAGGCAAGTCATGGGGGTTACAGATAGTGCGACATGAACCCAAGATCCCGGTTGAGACCGTCCTCATGTGTGCAGAACTTGGCTATCAGTCTCTCCACAGTGACTCTGTACTGTTGTGTGTCATGAAGGTCACTTTGGAGAACGTTACTGTCTGATCTTCGGGTAAGCATTCTCCAAGGCGGCCTTCACAACACACAACAGCGCAGGGTCGCTGAGCAGAGACTGATAGCCAAGTTCCACACACGAGGACGGCCTCAACCGGGATCTTGGGTTCATGTCGCACTATCTGTAACCCCCGTGACTAACCTGTGTTTGTAAAATCTCACTAACTGTCCTGTCTGGAGACAATACACATCTCTTTAACCTGGGCTAATGCTATCCCCACTCACATTGTCTGCATCTTTAAGACTTGAAGAGCAGGTTGGCTGGAAAGACTCACTTTCTAATTCTGTAAACTGTGTGTGATTTTAAATGCCCTTCTCTGATCAGAACCTTCCACACACCTGACGAAGGAACACTGTTTCCGAAAGCTTGTGAGATTACTGTCAAATAAACTGGTTGGACTCTAACCTGCTGTTGTGAGACTTACTGTGTTTACCCCATTCCAACGCCGACATCTCCACATCATGTCATTAAGCAGCCCTGGTTAACAGGAAAATGAGAAACCGTATCGTCCAATTAGAAAGACAAAGAGCAGTAGAAATCCCCCAGACTGGGACAGGTAGAAATAAAGTAACAGGGCTTTAGCATTTGATGGAAAAGATAAGTAATTGGGCAGTGATCTAGATATGCAGATGACTGATACATGATGAATATGTGTTACGATGGAATTATGATAAATTGGCATTAACCAGTGGTTCAGCCTCAACTCTATTAGTGTCTGGTTCTGGGCACCACATATTAGGAAGAAAGTGAAGGCATTAGAGAGGCTAAAGAGAGTCATGAAAATTACATTAAGGTTGAAGGGTCAGTCATGGTGAGGGGCAGGATGTTCAGGGGGGGTATGAGGAAAAATGTTTTTTACCCAGAGAGTGGTGACGGTGTGGAATGTGTTGCCTGGGAGGAAGGTGGAGGCAGGTTGTCTCACATCCTTTAAAAAAATACCTGGCTCAGCACTTGGCATGTCATAACATTCAGGTTATTCAGATGGGATTAAGAGGAAGCTCAGATGTACCTCGTGTTGGTGCAGACTCGATGGGCTGAAGGGCCTCTTCTGCACTGTATGATTCTTTGAGAGCCTTCAGTGATGTAGATAGATTGGAGAAGCTGGGGCTTTTCTCTTTGGAGATGAGAAGGTTGAGAGGAGATTTGATAGAGATTTTCAAAATCGCAAGGATGTGGACAGAATAAGGCAAAACTGCCCTCATTGGTGGAAAGATCAGCATCTAATTTAATCTAATCTAATCAGAATCTAAAGATCAGCACACTAATTTAAAGTGATGGACAAAAGAAGCCATATCTTTGAAGCTGAATCTGAATGCTCTGCTTGGGAGTGAGGCAAAGATGGCTGAAGGGGAGCAATTTGTGCAGCTAGACTGGGAAAAGGAGTGGTATTAAATGAATTATGCTTGCAGAGAGCCTGTACAGATATGGTGGGCTGAATGGCCTCCTTTTGAACTGCAGCCATCCTGGGAATCTATAATAAGAACATAAGAACATAAGAAATAGGAGCAGGAGTAGGCCATCTGGCCCTTCGAGCCTGCCCCGCCATTCAATAAGATCATGGCTGATCTGTCGTGACTCAGCTCCACCTTCCTGCCCTCTCCCCATAACCCTTAATCCCTTCTCTTATCAAAAACCCATCAACCCGTTTCTTAAAAATATTTAGCGAGGCAGCCTCCACCACTTCAACGGGCAGAGAATTCCAGAGATTCACCACCCTTTGAGTGAAGAAGTTCCTCCTCAACTCTGTTCTAAACCGCCCCCCCTTTATCTTGAGGCTGTGCCCCCTAGTCCTACTGTCTTTTTTGAGCGGGAAGAGTCTCTCCACCTCTATCCTATCCATCCCATTCATCATCTTATACGTCTCAATGAGATCTCCCCTCATTCTTCTAAACTCTAACGAGTACAAGCCTAGTTTATTCAGCCTCTCTCATAGCTCAATCCCCTCAACTCCGGTATCAGCCGAGTAAACCTCCTCTGCACTCCCTCCAGGGCCAAAATATCCTTGCGCAGGTGCGGCGCCCAAAACTGCACACAGTACTCCAGCTGCGGCCTCACCAATGCCCTATACAGCTGTAGCAAGACCTCCCTACTCCTATATTCAATCCCCCTCGCTATGAAGGCCAGCATCCCATTCGCCTTCCTGACCACCTGCTGCACCTGCAAGCTGGGTTTTTGCGACTCATGCACAAGGACCCCGAGGTCCCTCTGCACCGTCGCCTGCTGCAGTTTTTTGCCCCGTAAGTAATAGTCCTTCCTACCATTCCTCCTACCAAAGTGGACCACCTCACACTTGCCAACATTAAATTCCATTTGCCATTTCCTGGCCCATTCGCCCAGCCTATAATGGCAGAAAGAAAACTAAAGGAAAAGTTGTGGACCATGGGCAGCATTACCGTTTTTACAAATATATTAAAAGGGAAGCGGCTGAAAGTACTGTGTTAGCTTAACAGACAGGTGCTGCTGAAAGCAGGAAATAGCAGACTTCAGAAATAGTTACTGTACATATTGGTCTTCACAGTCGCGGATGAGGGTAGAATAGCAGAGATATGAAAAAGATTGAACATAATTCAATAGCAGGAACTAAGCAGATTTAATTGAATGGGAGAAAACACAGGTGATGGAGAAGCTGGCTCGGGTCATTGCCTGTGTGGAGTTTGCACATTCTCCCTGTGTCTGCGTGGGTTTCCTCCGGGTACTCCGGTTTCCTCCCACGGTCCAAAGATGTGCAGGTTAGGTTGATTGGCCATGTGAAGAAATTGCCCCTTAGTATCTAGAGATGCGTGGGTTAGAGGGATTAGTGGGTGTAATGTATGGGAGTAGGGCCTGGGTGGGATTGTGTTCAGTGCAGACTTGATGGGCTGAAGGGCCTCTTTCTGCACTGTAGGGTTCAATGTTCTATTAAACTATTGAGATTAGAGAAAGACAAAGCCCAGGAATTAGTCTATTAGCTCATTTTTACATGGCAGTTCATACCGGGTAATTTAATGCAGCCTGTGCTTAGGGATGGTATAAAGCTGCATGGCTTAGAAGGATGTGGAGATGCCATCATTGGACTGGGGTACACACAGTAAGAAGTCTCATAACACCAGGTTAAAGTCCAACATGTTGTGCTACCAAATAAATCTGTTGGACTTCAACATGGTGTTGTGAGACTTCTTACTAGCTTAAAAAGAACATTGCCCTGGACACAATGATTGCCATCTAAAGTATTAAAAGAAGTAGATAAGAGTTGATGCTTTAGTGACAATCTTCCAAGCATCCACGCTTCAGGAATTGCCCCATTAATTGGAAAATCACTAATATGGGCTGGGGTCCGGGATGTTTCAGAGAGGGTGTTCAGGACTCTTAAGGGAGAGGGAGATCAACCCCAAGTCATAGTTCACGTGGGGACGCATGACATAGGGAGGTTAATGGAAGGGGATATTAAGCAGAAATTTATGGAGTTGGGGTGGAAACTTAAGGCCAAGTCAGACAGAGTGGTTATCTCGGGACTTTTGCCTGTGCCACGGGATAGTTTAGAGCTGACCGGAGAGAGGGAAAGTTTGAACTCGTGGCTGAGGGGATGGTGCAGGAGGGAGGGGTTCAGGTTCTTGAGCAATTGGGGCTCATTCTGGGGAAGGTGGGACCTCTACAAGAGTAATGGTCTACACCTGAATCAGAGGGGAACCAATATCTTGGGGGGAAAATTTGCAAAGGCTATGCAGGGAGGTTTAAACTGATTCAGAGGGGGGGTGGGATCCTGAGTAGTGGGGGTGAAAGTGAGGGGGGTATAGATGGGGACTGCAATGCAAGGCATCGTGGGGGTGGAGCGGAGCAGGGTTTGAAATGTGTATACTTTAATGTGAGGAGTATTCGCAATAAAGTGGATGAACTTGCAGCGTGGATCAGTACCTGGAACTTTGATGTTGTGGCCATTTCAGAGACATGGATAGAGCAGGGTCAGGAATGGATGTTGCAGGTTCCGGGGTTCAAATGCTTCAGTCGGAGTAGAGAAGGAGGTAGAAGGGGGGGAGGGGTAGCATTATTAGTCAAGGATTGTATCACAGTGTCAGAGAGGAAGTTTGATGACGACTTGTCTGTTGAGGTAGTATGGGCGGAGATTAGAAATAGGAGAGGAGAGATCACCCTGTTGGGAGTCTTTTATAGACCTCCTAAAAGTTCTAGAGAGGTTGAGGAAAGGATTGCGGAAACGATCCTGGTTAGGAGTGATAGTAATAGGGTAATTGTTATGGGGGATTTTAACTTTACTAATATTTATTGGAATAGTTATAGCTCTAGCTCGTTAGAGGGGTCAGTTTTTGTACAAAGCGTGCAGGAAGGTTTTTTGACTCAGTATGTAGATAGGCCAACTAGAGGTGAGGCTATATTGGATTTGGTGCTGGGAAATGAGCCAGACCCAGGTGCTAGACTTGGAAGTTGGTGTGCATTTTGGTGATAGTGACCACAATTCGGTTACGTTCACCTTAGTGATGGAAAGGGATAGGCATGAACCTTGGGTCAGTAGTTTTAGCTGGGGGAAGGGTAATTATGAGGCTATTAGGAGAGAATTAGGAAGCATAGGTTGGACTAGGAGACTACAGGGTCTGGCAACGTCCGAAATGTGGAGTTTTTTCAAGGAACAGCTACTGCGAGTCCTTGAATTGTATGTCCCTGTCAGGCAAGGAGGAATTGGTCGAGCTAAGGAACCGTGGTGCACTAAAAAAGTTGATTCGCTGGTTAAAAAGAAAAAGGAGGCTTATGTCCGGATGAGACTTGAGGGCTCAGGTAGTGCACTAGAAAGCTTTAGATTGGCTAGGAGGGAGTTAAAGAGTGAGTTAAGAAGGGCTAAAAGAGGACATGAGAAAACTTTGGCTGATAGGATTACGGAGAATCCTAAGGCGTTCTGTAGATATGTTAAGAACAGAAGGTTGGTTAGGGCAAGATTAGGGCCAGTTAGAGACAGCAGTGGGAAGTTATGTGTGGAACTGGAAGAGATTGGAGAGACATTGAACCAATATTTCTCTTTGGTGTTCACGCAGGGAGACATAAATGTGGCTGTGGAGAACACAAGGTTACAGGGTTGTAAACTGGATAGTATTGCAGTAGATAAGGAGGATGTGCTAGATATTCTTGAGGGTTTGAAAAGAGGTAAGTCCCCTGGGCCGGACTGGATTTACCCTAGGATTCTCTGGGAGGCTAGAGAGGCGATTGCAGAGCCTCTGGCTCTGATCTTCAGGTCGTCGTTGGTCACAGGTATAGTGCCAGAAGATTGGAGGATAGCGAATGTTGTCCCATTGTTTAAGAAGGGGAACAGAGACTTCCCCGGGAATTATAGACCGGTGAGTCTCACTTCTGTTGTAGGCAAGGTTTTAGAAAAAATTATTCGGGATAGGATTTATAGTTATTTGGAGAGTAATGAATTGATTGGAGATAATCAGCATGGTTTTGTGAAGGGTAGGTCGTGCCTTACTAACCTTATTGAGTTTTTTGAGAAAGTGACCAAAGAGGTGAATGGGGGTAAGGCAGTTGACGTGGTATATATGGACTTTAGTAAGGCGTTTGATAAGGTTCACCATGGAAGGCTTGTGCAGAAAATGCAGATGTATGGGATTGAGGATGATTTAGGTAATTGGATCAGGAATTGGCTGGCGGATAGGGGGCAGAGGGTGGTGGTTGATGGTAAATATTCATCATGGAGTTCGGTTACGAGTGGTGTGCCTCTGTTTTGGGGCCACTACTGTTTGTAATTTTTATAAATGATCTGGATGAGGGTATAGTTGGGTGGATTAGTAAATTTGCTGATGACACCAAAGTCGGAGGTGTGGTAGATAGTGAGGAAGGGTGTCATAGTCTACAGGGAGACTTGGACAAGGTGCAGAGCTGGGCCGAGAGGTGGCGGATGGAGTTTAATGCGGAGAAGTGTGAGGTAATTCACTTTGGCAGGAATAACAGATGTGTAGAGTATAGGGCTAACGGTAGGACTCTGAATAGTGTGGATGAACAGAGGGATCTAGGTGTATGTGTACATAGATCCCTGAAAGTTGGGAATCAAGTAGATAGGGTTGTTAAGAAGGCATACGGTGTCTTGGCGTTTATTGGTAGGGGGATTGAATTTAGGAGCTGCAGCGTCATGTTGCAACTGTACAAAACTCTGGTGCGGCTGCACTTGGAGTACTGTGTGCAGTTCTGGTCCCCACATTATAGGAAGGATGTGGAGGCTTTGGAGAGGGTGCAGAGGAGATTTACCAGGATGTTGCCTGGTATGGAGGGGAGGTCCTATGAGGAGAGATTGAGGAATTTGGGGTTGTTTTCGTTAGAAAGAAGGTGGCTAAGAGGGGACCTTATTGAAACATATAAGATGATTAGAGGTTTAGATAGGGTGGACAGTGATAGCCTTTTTCCTCTGATGGAGAAAGCTAGCACGAGGGGGCATAGCTTTAAATTAAGGGGTGGTAGATATAGGATGGATGTCAGAGGTGGATTCTTTACCCAGAGGGTGGTGAGGGATTGGAATGCCCTGCCTGCTGCAGTTGTAAATGCGCCTAGTTTGGGGGCGTTTAAGAGATCTGTGGATAGGTTTATGGACGAAAAGGGATTGGTATAGGCTAGTGGGTCATTGTTTTGTAACTGGTCGGCGCAACATCGTGGGCCGAAGGGCCTGTTCTGCGCTGTAATGTTCTATGTTCTAATATCACTCCAGCATTTTCTTATAGAAGAGAATCCCTACAGTGCAGAAGGAGGCCATTTGGCCCATCAAGTCTGCAACAAACACAATTCCACTCAGGCCCTATCCCCGTAATCCCATGTAATTAACCTGCCAATCCCCCTGACACTATGGATCAATTTAACATGGCCAGTCAACATAACCCGCACATCTTTGGACTGTGGGAGAAAACCCACGCAGACACAGGGAGAACATACAAACTCCACACAGACTGTCACTCAAGGCTGGAATTGAAGCCAGATCTCTGTCACTGAGAGGCAGTAGTGCTAGCCACTGTACTACTGTTTTAAGAGAATAAGAGTGAGGAATTGGGAAGTCAGAGCCTGATAACCTAAGATCAGTTGTGGGGTAGTTACTGCAATATATTGAGAACAGAGTGACTGAATTATATGCACGAGGTGAGTATGATTTGATCACAGAGAGTGAGTGTAGATTTGTAAAGGGATAATTCATGTCCAGTGAAGCAATTCAATTTCTTGAGGAGGTAATGTTATGGTAAATGAAAGAATGTCTGAAATTTATGTGAAGACATTCTACAAGTTTCCATGTCAGAAACTGTGAATTCAAAATGGAGATTGAATTTAGGAGTCGCAGCGTCATGTTGCAACTGTACACAACTCTGGTGCGGCCGCACTTGGAGTACTGTGTGCAGTTCTGGTCCCCACATTACAGGAAGGATGTGGAGGCTTTGGAGAGGGTGCAGAGGAGGTTTACCAGGATGTTGCCTGGTATGGTGGGGAGGTCCTATGAGGAGAGACTGAGGGATTTGGGGTTGTTTTTGCTGGAAAGAAGGCGGCTAAGAGGGGATCTTATTGAAACATATAAGATGATTAGAGGTTTAGATATGGTGGACAGTGATAGCCTTTTTCCTCTGATGGAGAAATCTAGCACGAGGGGGCATGGCTTTAAATTAAGGGATGGTACTTATAGGACGGATGTCAGGGGTAGGTTCTTTACCCAGAGGGTGGTGAGGGATTAGAATGCCCTGCCAGCTGCAGTTGTAAATGCGCCTAGTTTGGGGGCGTTTAAGAGATCCGTGGATAGGTTTATGGGCGAAAAGGGATTGGTTTAGGTTAGAGGGTCATTGTTTTGTAACTGGTCGGCGCAACATCGTGGGCCGAAGGGCCTGTTCTGCGCTGTTATGTTCTATGTTCTATTGCACAGTTTTGGAGGCAGCCAGTTGGTTTGGACACAGGATTATTTCACAGATAGGAGACAGAGAGCGGGGTTAATTGTCAAGGTGTAACTGGTGATGTCCTCGAGGGGCATGGTTCCCACCCTTTCATATGTTGTGGTACACCTTTATACTATAAAACACTTTGAGGTACACCTCCTATTTTCTCCAGCTCAACTGCTTTTGAAAACCTCCTAAAAACAAGTCAAATCATCATCTAACACCATTTCCACTTGTTTAAGAAGTTTCCAATGAAAGAGCTTTATCACCAGCTGCATTCCAATTACAAAATGTTTTATTGAAAATGTGCACAGTTTATGTGCAAGATTTCAATTATTTACAGATTTACTCGAGGGCCGAAGGGCCTGTTTGTGCTGTAATGTTCTAAGTCTGTATTTCTCAAAGGGACAATAGATAAGTGCAGGATTAGCTGCGAGGGTATCTTATTGGCAATATTACCGTGACGCTTGGGTCTGCCTCTGTGAGTAGATTCTCCTTGATCTGGAGAGGAAGTGATGACATTGCAGCTCTCAGCAGATCTTGTTCCGATGACTGGTACTTCCTTAGCCAGTAACAAGGTGCATTTGGGCAATAATAAGAGTATTGTGAAAGCACAGTCTGTAACAGATGGAGGTTCTTGTCCCATAACCAATTAAGGTATGTCCAGAAGCATCTCTGCAAACTTTAAATTTTGTACACAATCCAACCTGACCACTGAGAATTTCTCCTGTTCTTTTAATGACCTTGTGTCTACTGATTCAAAAAAAAGAGAATTAAATGGATTGCATACCAGCCAAAGTCTTCCATACTTATTGAGGGAAAGTAGCATTCGGACTTTACCTGTAGTGTATGTATGTAGATGGGTGAAGAACTGGCTTGGGAGGAGAAGACAGCGGGTAGTAGTGGAGGGCTCCTTTTCCAATTGGAGGTCTGTCACCAGTGGGGTGCCGCAGGGCTCGGTACTAGGACCTCTACTATTTGTAGTATATATTAATGACTTGGAAGAGGGGGTAGGTGGTGTGATCAGCAAATTTGCTGATGACACTAAGATGGTTGGATTGGCGGGTACTGAGGAGCAGTGCCTGGCAATGCAACAGGACATAGATAGGCTGGTAGATTGGGCAGATAGATGGCAAATGGAATTTAATCCGGAGAAATGCGAGGTGATGCACTTTGGCCGGAATAATGTGGAAGGGAGTTATATGATAAAAGGTAGAACTATCCGGAGTATAGATACGCAGAGAGACCTGGGGATGCAGGTACACAAGTCCCTGAAGGTGTCGGTGCAGGTGCAGAATGTGATGAGGAAAGCGTATGGCATGTTAGCCTTCATAGGAAGGGGTATAGAATATAAGAGTAGGAGTCTGATGTTGCAGTTGTATAGAACGTTGGTTAGGCCTCACCTGGAGTACTGCGTCCAGTTCTGGTCGCCGTACTACCGGAAGGATGTAGAGATCCTGGAGAGAGTGCAGAGGAGATTTACCAGGATGTTGCCTGGTATGGAAGGGCTGTCTTACGAGGAAAGATTGAACGCACTTGGGCTGTTTTCCCTTGAGAGACGTCAGCTGAGGGGGGATTTAATAGAGGTTTATAAGATTATGAAGGGGACAGATAGAGTAGATGGGGATAAGCTTTTTCCGCTATTAGAAATGGATAGAACGAGGGGTCACGGGCTTAGGGTGAGGGGGGCTAGATATAAGACTAATGTTAGAGGGCAGTTTTTCACACAAAGGGTAGTGGGGATGTGGAATGCACTGCCGAGTAAGGTGGTGGAAGCAGGCACGCTAGGGTTGTTCAAGAGTCACTTGGACAGCCACATGAGCGGTCTACATATAGGGGGATATAGCAGGCCTTACTAAGCATTGTAGGTTTGGGGTCAGTTTTAGCCTCAGGGATATAGAGTCTTTAATAATGAAATTTTTATCCACAGGCACTTACCATCTCGAGGGCATCATGGCAGCACAGAGGCTATCTCTGTTGTTGTGCGGACACATGGAGTTGGGCCTGTGTCCGTGGGAGTTTGCGCGTTCTCCCCGTGGTTGCGTGGGTTTCCTCCGGGTGCTCACGTTTCCTCCCACATCCCAAAAATGTGCTTTTAGGCTGATTGATTGGGTAACAAATTGTCCCTATATTGGACCTCCCTGATCCTCACACATTAGGCATAGACTAGAGTCATGAATAGGTCACTGACCATGGGACGGCGGCGCGGGCTCGTTGGGCCGAAGGGCCTGTTTCCCGTGCTGTTTTTTTTGTTCTTCTTCTTCTTTGTTCTTTTTTTTTGTTCTTTGTTCTTCTTCTTTGTTTTAAGATGTGTGAAGATGAGGTTGAGTATAGTTTTTGCCAGCAGGATTTGCAATTTGAACATCTCAATCCACCCACTTGCCATTTTTTCCTGCCAAAGATCCAGATTGATCTTAAACTATGAAGTCTACCTGTGGCAGTCAGAATGGTCTTGCTTTTCCCTCTACATTGAGTTCATTCAAATGACTGATTATATCTAAAAGACATGCAGACTTGGCATACCAAGAATTGTCATGTATTAGTATTATGTTAATGTGGCAATTCATGCAAATCCAAAAATACTTTCAGCACATTACAGAGTTCGTAAACGAGAGAGAATCTTTCCTAGAGACAGCCATGAACATCTGTGTGCATGAGTAAACTCTGGTACTTGGCTCCCGTCTCTTCAGGCAAAATAATAAACAGCACAATCTCAAATTACGTGACTTCACATAATTCAGGATGATGTTTAGTCATCCTGAACTCAACACAGCATTGATTTGGCAACAAGGACTTCACAATGCAAAATACGTTGGCTGAGCTGGAAGTCAGGATTCTGCTCTTTCATCTTATTCATGAATTCTTTGAATTTTCCCATCATGTAAGCTGCTCCGTCAATGCAGATGCATTGGTCCAGTTAGGATTGTTTTCCTCAAGCTAAGTAGTTGTGACGCAAAAGATTTCCTCTCTGGTTGTATGACAGGGCAGTTCTTAGAAATCCCGCAGTATCGAAGGAGGCCATTTGGCCCATCAAGCCTGCACCGACAGCAAACCCGCCCAGGCCCTATCCCTGTAACCCCACATATTTACCCTGCTAATCACCCTGACACTAGTGGGCAACTCACTTTGGCCAATCCACCTAACCCACACATCTTTGGAGTGTGGGAGGAAGCCAGAGCACCCGGAGGAAACCCACGCTGACACGGGGAGAACATGCAAACTCCACACAGACAGTGACCTGAAGCCAGAATTGAACCTGGATCCTGGCTGTGAAGCAGCAGTGCTAAACACTGTGTCACCTGTTCAATATCAGCTGACATTTCACCAATACGCTGTTTGATTGTGTTATCAGGAAGACAAACTTGTTCTCTCAGGCAGTTGAAGCCCTGTATATCCCTGCTGGACAGTCAATGGTACTTTGTGTTGAAATGGTGCTTCAACATTGCAGTGTTTGAGAGCTCTTCCCTGTAAATTAGACATTTTGGGACAGGACAAGAGGTGTGACCAGTCCATGAAAATCCAAAGGCCAAGTAGCTGTTGCTGCACCATCTGTGTATGAACCTCACTTTTCTCTTCTGAGGTTCTATTGTTTCAGCTGCATCTGAATCAGAGTGGGATTCTTCACTTCCCTTCAAGAACTTGATGTGGATGTGCCGGTGTTGGACTGGGGTAAACACAGTAAGAAGTCTGACAACACCAGGTTTAAGTCCAACGATTTATTTGACAGTAAACTCACAAACTTTTGGGGCTTGCCCTTCGCCAGGTGAATGGAGCTGTTATATGTTCTGTCTGAGGCCAGAACTCTCCATTCACCTGATGAAGGGGCAAACCTCGAAAGCTTGTGAGTTTACTATCAAATAAATTGGTTGGACTTAAACCTGGTGTTGTCAGACTTCTTACTGTGTTTACTTCAAGAACTTATCCAGGCAAACTGTAGTTAAACGCACCACACTACACAAGGAATGCTCTCGAGCTTCAACTTATAAGCATAATCTCAGCTCTTTGGCCATGCCAAGCAGAATACTGCTGCTCCAGAGTGCCCCAGCACAGCACAGCAGGGAGTTACCAACCTTTGGTTACCTTCTTGAATCTTCAGAGTTCTTTTGGGATCTCTTCAACTCCTTGGGTTCTTCTGAGCCCACCTCACTTAAGGTCTGCTCCTTGCAGTTCTATCTCTAGGTGGAACCATTTTCCCTTTAACTTTATTGGTTCCCGTTTCATATCTCTTTACTTTCCTTGCTTTTTCTATTTCTCTCTCCTATTTTTTACTTCTCCCAGAGTTTTGCCCTCGTTTTGAGTCATTGCTTTTTGTGAAGGTCCATGGGGCTTTTATCTTCACCTCTGTGTTTAACATTTCCAAGTCCCAAGGAGCCTTGGGCATCCTGCGCATTCCCTGGCTGGGAGCTGGGAGATTCAGAATTTAGTGTTGATCAGGCCCATGCGCACGTGTAACGTTAAAAAAAGTCTAAAGAGTGCATGTGTGGTCATTTCCTGGCTGGGGCATGGGGCTGAAAACAAAGGTTAGTTTTAATTCATTTACCTGGATTTTGAATCTTATTTTGTGGCACACTTCATGGTGCACCAGCACCCTGTGGTTAGGAACCCACTGGGGCTGCAGCTTTTCACTATATCTACAAATGAATCAGAATTACAATTGTTACAGTGTAGAAGGAGACTATTTCACCCATTGTCTCTGCACCAGCTCTTCAAATGAACATTGACTTTGTGCCATTCCCTTGTCTTTTCAATTCCCTTGTTTCAATTCAAATTAACATTTAATGATCTATAATGATATCATGACTCAGCTGCAGCAATAGAGATTTGTATATCTAAATTTGCTGACAATACTATGTTTGGTGTCACAGTAATTAGTGTGGATGAGAGCAGTCAGTTACAAAGGGATGTCGATGGATTCAGTGACTGGGTCTAACTGTGAGAGCTGCAGTTTATTGTGCCGAAGTGTGAGCGCATCCATTCTGGACCCAGGAAGGACGGAGCAGAGAATTGTTCTGAACGGTGAGAATGAGCAGATTGACAGCTCCAAATAAAGAATTCACCAAAAGCAATTGAGCAGATATATAGAACATAGAACACTACAGCACAAACAGGCCCTTCGGCCCACGAGTTGCGCCGATCACATCAACACCTACCAATCCATAGACCTATCTATAACCCCAATCCCATTAAATCCCATGTACTCATCCAGAAGTCTTTTAAAAGACCCCAGCAAGTTTGCCTCCACCACCACCAATGGCAGCCAATTCCATTCACTCACCACCCTCTGAGTGAAAAACTTATCCCTAACATCACTTCTGTACTTTCCTCCCCGCACCTTAAATCTGTGTCCTCTCGTAGCAACCATTGCAACCCGGGGAAATAGCCTCTGAGAGTCCACCCTATCTATTCCTCTCAACATTTTATAAACCTCTATCAGGTCGCCTCTCAACCTTCGTTTCTCCAGGGAAAAGAGTCCCAGCTCCCTCAACCTAACTTCCTAAGGCATGCCTCCCAGTCCAGGCAACATCCTTGTAAATCTCCTCTGTACCCTTTCAATATCTTCTACGTCTTTCCTATAGTGAGGCGACCAGAACAGTACTCCAAGTGAGACCTGACAAGGGTCTTATAAAGTTGCAGCATTACCTTCCGATTCTCAAACTCAATCCCTCAATTTATGAAGGCCAGTACACCATACGCCTTCTTGACCACATCCTCCGCCGATTTAAGAGTCCTGTGGACCCGGACCCCAAGATCCTTCTGCTCTTCAACACTACTAAGACTCCTGCCCTTGATAGTGTACTTGTTCATCCCATTGGTCCTGTCAAAATGGACGACTGCACATTTATCCGCGTTGAAGTCCATCTGCCACTTCTCCGCCCATTCCTGCATCCTATCTATGTCCTGCTGAAACTTTTGACATCCTTCCAGACCATCCACAACACCACCGACCTTCGTGTCATCAGCGAACTTACTAACCCATCCCTCCACTTCCTCATCTTGGTCACTTATGAAAATGACAAACAGCAAGGGTCCCAGAACAGATCCCTGGGGCACCCCACTGGTGACTGACCTCCATGCAGAAAAAGACCCATCCACAACCACTCTCTGCCTTCTGCAGGCAAGCCAGTTCTGGATCCACAAGGCCAAAGGCCCTTGGATCCCATGCCCTCTCACCAAAATTACAAATAAATAATTAGATCGGGTAATGGAATATTTGTCGTTATCGTTCTGTGCCTGTTGTGATTCAGTTGTTAGCGCTCTGGTTTTTAAGTAAAAAAAGTTGTGGTTTGAGGTCCCACTCATGGACTTGAACACATGTTCCACTGCAGTACTGAGGGAGTGTTGGAGCCTTTTGGGTGAGATGTTAAACAGAGGCGCCATCGGCCCTTTCAAGAGGAGGTAAAACATTTTTCATGGCACTATTTTAAAGAAACCCCGGGGACTTCCCTCTGCTATACTGACCAATATCTATCCCTCAATCAACATCACGAAACATGACCAATCGCTATCACTTTGATGTTTATGGGAATTTGCTGAACACATTGGTTGTAAAGCACTCTGAGAGATTTGGTAGTCATGTAAGGCACTATATAAATGCAGGTCTTTTTTTTCCAAATAGAAGTGGAATATAAATGGGAGAAAGTTAATTTCCAGCTACACAGCTTTCGCTTAACATCATCTGGTGTCGGAGTGCTCTGAGCACTGCACTTCAAGAAGGATATATACGTTTTATAAATCTTATAACTGTAATTTATTTACATAAGATATATTTTTAGCCTTGGACAGACTTGTAGAATGACAGAAAGGCTTACATTATGAGAACAGGTTTCTTGACTAGAATATTAATAGATGGTCTAATTGAAGCATTTAAGATAATTAAAGGATTGGATGGGGTAGATAGAGTGAACCTATTTCCTGTGGGGTGGGGAATTCAACCTTTAAGATTTACAGTTTATTTATTAGTGTCACAAGTAGGCTTGCAATGAAGTTATGGTGAAAATCTCCCAGTCACCACACTCCGTCGCATGTTCGGGTACACTGAGGGAGAATTTAGAATGAACAATACACCTAACCCACACCTTTTTGGACCATGGGAGAAAACTGGTGCACCCGGAGGAAACTCACACAGACATATGCTGACTCCACACAGATAGTGACCCCAACGTGGAATCGAACCCAGGTCCCTGGCGCTGTGAGGCAGCAGTGCTAACCACTGTGTCACCGTGCTGCACTGATGAATGTGGGCCGTGTAAGGGTGATGTGGTGAGGAGTGGAGATATGGAACAGGGTTTGAGGGGTTGAATAAACAGGCCCTGAATGTTAAATTTCGAGCTCCTCTTCCCCCTCTTGCAGCTAATCCAACCTCTTCCACAATGTCCCCTAGCCTCATCTCCTCTATTGTACCCTGGCATCTTCTGATTGCCCTTTTGTGTAATACCCCTACAAGAGACAGAGCCATTGACCTTAGCTCCTTAATTAACCCTGCTCTGATTCCCACTCTGGCTGCTACCTGTGTTTGAAGTTTTTCTAAAATCTTTGGTGTTGAGTTTCTGGTCCCAGCAACTGATAGGATTAGAGAATTACGCCATTTGTCTGTACTGTACTGCCTGACAGATTATTTTGATATTCTCCATGTGAACTAGTTGCTATTGCATTCTAAGTTATACATTCACTGGTTTATGTATTGAACCTGCTGCCTCTGTCCAAATGTTATTTTTGCACAATATTCTGGAGAGTGCTTTCTGAGTTTCTGAATATATTATGGACGGTGAATTCCTGTCTTTTGTCTGTAAGATTTGAATTTCAACCTTTTGTGTTGCTCTTTACTTGACATTTAATTTTATAACTTGTCAGTAAGATGTGTTTATAGTGTTTGTACATTTGACCCATTTCGCCCAGCATTGTGTAATGTATAAAGTACATAGTGATTGCTCAATTATATCGTGTGGCGTGGCTTGTGATCAGAAACACTCAGTTCCTGCAGACAATTTTCTAATTGCTCAGTTCAGCTCCAGTTATTGACTAGCTTCATAAGCAGAAGTGGACCTTTGAGAGGAGGGGGAGGGGTGATACATCATTCTCTGGGCCTGCCCAGACCCCTGGGTCTGTACTCGTGGGGAACTGGCCTTCATAGCGAGGGGGATAGAATATAAAAGCAGGGCATTGGTGAGGCCGCAGCTGGAGTACTGTGTGCAGTTTTGGTCACCGCACTTGCGCAAGGATATTTTGGCCTTGGAGGGAGTGCAGAGGAGGTTCACTAGGCTGATACCGGAGATGAGGGGGTTAGACTATGAAGAGAGACTAAATAGACTGGGTCTGTACTCGTTGGAGTTTAGAAGGATGAGGGGGGATCTTATAGAGACGTATAAGATAATGAAAGGGATGGGTAGGGTAGAGGTAGAGAGATTCTTCCCACTCAGAAAGGTCAGCAGGACTAGAGGGCACAGCCTCAAGATAAGGAGGGGGAGGGCAGTTTAGAACGAAGTTGAGGAGGAACTTCTTCACTCAAAGGGTGGTGAATCTCTGGAATTCTCTGCCCGTTGAAGTGGTGGAGGCTGCCTCGCTAAATATTTTTAAGAAGCGGGTTGATGGGTTCTTGATAAGAGAGGGGATTAAGGGTTACGGGGAGAGGGCGGGAAGGTGGAACTGAGTCACGACAGATCAGCCATGATCTTATTGAATGGCGGGGCAGGCTCGAAGGGCTATATGGCCTACTCCTGCTCCTATTTCTTAGTTTCGGACCCTTCAGTTCTGTCGCAGCTGTGCTGCTGCCCACATTAAGAACACAGTACGAAGCCTCACAACACCAGGTTAGAGTCCAACCACTTTATGTGATAGTAATCCACAAGCTTTCAGAAACGCCGTTCCTTCGTCAGGTGTGTGGAAGGTTCTGATCAGAGAAGAGCATTTAAAATCACACACAGTTTACAGAATACTGATTAGAATGTGAGTCTTTACAGCTAACCTGCTATTCAAGTCTTAAAGATGCAGACAGTGTGAGTGGAGATAGCATTAGCACAGGTTAAAGAGATGTATATTGTCTCCAGACAGGACAGTTAGTGAGATTTTACAAGCCCAGGCAAGTCACGGGGGTTACAGATAGTGTGACATGAACCACTAATTACTAACAACCAGCTCTCTCAGACAAGACAGGATCAAATGTGGCTCTGTCCAGTGTCTGACTGTGTTATTCTGGGAGGTAACAGTTTATAAAGCTTACTGTTTCCTGTTGTGTTTGGTGTTTTGTATGATCAGCTGAGTTGCAGTTTTAATTCCCTCGTTAGCATTGTGAACAATTCTCGTGTTGTTTCACCATGTTGGGCGTTCCTTGCCTATGGCTGTGTCCCAGTAAAACTGCTTACTTTGCATTTCTCACTCCCTGAAGTAATGAGAGGAGATGCAAACTGGAATTCCTCATCCCTGGAATGTTCTAGTGACTCTCTTCTGCCCTTTGCCAGCACTCCTGTATTTAAGGAGCTGTGGAAGATTGTGGCCAGCACTTCAGCGGTTTCTACCTTAACTTAGGAAGCATCTCATCTGGACTGCTGACTCATCCATTCTAAGTATTGCTAGCTCTTTGAGCAGTCTTTATCTTATTAACTATCCAAATAACTTATTTACCATAGGTTTAGCATAACTAATTTCTTTGGTAAACTCTGATACAAAGCACTCAGTCAATTCTTCAGCCATGTCTTTGTCTTCCTTTCGTCTATACAAGTGGCTACATAATTTCCTTACGAAGAACAAAGAAAATTACAGCACAGGAACAGGCCCTTCGGCCCTCCAAGGCTGCACCGACCCTGCTATCCGACTTAACTAAAACCCTCTACCCTTCCGGGAACCCTATCCCTCTATTCCCATCCTAATGATCTGGAGGAGGGAACCGAGTGCAGGGTGTCGAAATTTGCTGATGACACCAAGATTGGGGGAAAGGCAAATTGTGAGGAGGGTGTGGAGAGTCTGCAGAAGGATCTAGATAGGCTGGGCGAATGGGCCAGGAAATGGCAAATGGAATTTAATGTTGGCAAGTGTGAGGTGGTCCACTTTGGTAGGAGGAATGGTAGGAAGGACTATTACTTACGGGGCGAAAAACTGCAGCAGGCGACGGTGCAGAGGGACCTCGGGGTCCTTGTGCATGAGTCGCAAAAACCCAGCTTGCAGGTGCAGCAGGTGGTCAGGAAGGCGAATGGGATGCTGGCCTTCATAGCGAGGGGGATTGAATATAAAAGTAGGGAGGTCTTGCTACAGCTGTATAGGGCATTGGTGAGGCCGCAGCTGGAGTACTGTGTGCAGTTTTGGGCGCCGCACCTGCGCAAGGATATTTTGGCCCTGGAGGGAGTGCAGAGGAGGTTTACTAGGCTGATACCGGAGTTGAGGGGATTGAGCTATGAGGAGAGGCTGAATAAACTAGGCTTGTACTCGTTAGAGTTTAGAAGAATGAGGGGAGATCTCATTGAGACGTATAAGATGCTGAATGGGATGGATAGGATAGAGGTGGAGAGACTGTTCCCGCTCAAAAAAGACAGTAGGACTAGGGGGCACAGCCTCAAGATAAAGGGGGGGCGGTTTAGAATGGAGTTGAGGAGGAACTTCTTCACTCAAAGGGTGGTGAATCTCTGGAATTCTCTGCCTGTTGAAGTGGTGGAGGCTGCCTCGCTAAATATTTTTAAGAAACGGGTTGATGGGTTTTTGATAAGAGAAGGGATTAAGGGTTATGGGGAGAGGGCGGGAAGGTGGAACTGAGCCACGACAGATCAGCCATGATCTTATTGAATGGCGGGGCAGGCTCGAAGGGCCAGATGGCCTACTCCTGCTCCTATTTCTTATGTTCTTATGTTCATGTATTTGTCAAGACGTCCCTTAAAACTCACTGTCGTATCCACTTCCACTATCTTCCCCCGGCAGCGAGTTCCAGGCACCCACCACCCTCTGTAAAAAAAAACTTGCTCGCACATCTCCTTTCAACCTTGCCCTTTGCATCTTAAACCTGTGCCTCCTAGTAATTGACTCTTCCGCCCTGGGGAAAAAGCTTCTGACTATCCACTCTGTCCATGCCTCTCATAATCTTGTGGAAGATGTATGGGTTAGGTTGATTGGCAATGTTCAGTTGACCCTTATGTCAGGGGATTGGCAGGGTAAATATTTGGGGTTGCAATAAAAGGGTCTGTGTGGAATTGTAGTCAGTGCAGACTCGATGGGCCAAATGGCTTCCTTCTGCACTGTAGGTAGTTTATGATTCTAGGTTACCCCTCAACCTCCATTGTTCTAGTGAGAACAAACCAAGTTTCTCCAGCCTCTCCTTATACTAAGTGCCCTCCATACCAGGCAACATCCTGGTAAATCTTTTCTGTACCCTCTCCAAAGCCTCCACTTCCTTCTGGTAGTCTGGTGACCAGAATCGAACACTATATTCCAAGTTTACTTTCTCTGTTACTATGTCTGTACAAAACCTTTTGAATTCTCTTTTATGTTAGCCATCAATCTATTCACATAAAGAACAAATGACACGTACTGTGTCTTTGCCTCGCATTTCCTTTCACGTTTCTTTGCATTTTTTTTATTCAGTCTGATTTGCATTATTAAACTGGCATCTTGATAAATCATTTGCTATCCAAACCTTATTCCCTTTTAGGAAAGAAATGGCTGTACGCCTGTACAAGTCAGTCTTAACAATGAGTGAAAGTCTCCTCAAAATCCTCCCCTGCGAAATAGGCTGGGAATATGATGGGGATGCTGTCTTTGGCTGAATGACAACTATGAATATCAACAGCAGTGGATGTTTATATCAGCAGATTATCTGCAGCTATCTAAATCACTGTGCATGGTGTTACATGGCCATTTTGTAAACCAGTGTTGCCTAGTTCAGCTGTCACCAGGCACAAGTGTCTCACTGCAAATCTAGGTATAGCTAATTAATGAATAACATTTTAGTAATTCCCTCTATAAAGTTGAGGTGGTTCAAACTCTGCTGTTACTCCTGTTCACCTCTCACTCCTGATGACTGACTTTCAGTTGGGTAATGCCTCAACTTTGAAATTCTCAACTTTATTTTCAAATCCCACCATGGCCTTGCCCTTCCCCGCCACTGTAATCACCTCCATCTCCACAACCCCCCTGAGATCTCTGCGCTGCTCTAATCGGCCAGACCCGATTCCAACTTAGTGCTGGAACAAGATGACTTCTTGCAAACTGTGCCCAACATACCCTCTAATTCTTCCTTTTACTCTCATTCAATGCTTCTAAAACTTGATTCTAACTCTCTTAAACTTCTAACAATGCTTCTCCAGCCCTCATTGATAAAAATCACAAAAAGCAGAGGACCCAGCACTGACACCTGTGGTACACTGCTGGTAACTGGTCTCCAGTCTGAAAATTTCCCCTCCACCACCACCCTCTGTCTTCTATGATACAGCCAGTTACTTATCCGATGAGCCAAATTTCCTTCTATCCCACACCTCCTTACTTCCTTCATGAGCCTATCATGGGGAACCTAATCAAACGCCTATTACTAAAATCCATGTATACACCATCAACTGCTCTCCCTTCATCCACACACTTAGTTACCTCCTCAAAGAATTCAATCAAATTTGTGAGGCAAGACTTACTCTTCACAAATCCATGCTGACTCTCCTGGAATCAGCTGCATCTTTCCAAATGGTCATAAATCCTAGCTCTCAGGACCCTTTCCATTAACTTAACGACCACCAAAGTAAGACTAACTGTCCTCTAATTACCAGGGTCATCCCTATTTCCTTTCTTGAAGAGAGGAACATCATTCGCCACTCTCCAGTCTTCTGGCACAATCCCATTGGACAGTGGGACCCAAAGATCAAAGCTAAAGGCTCCGCAATCTCATCCCTTGCCTCCCAAAGCACCCTAGGATGTATCCCATCTGGCCCAGGGGACTTATCCACCCGCAGGTTTTTCAAAATTGCTAATACATCTTCCCTCAGAACATCTACCTCCTCCATCCTATCACCTGTATCACACTCTCCTCCTCAAAAACATGGCCCCTCTCCTTAGTGAGCACTGAAGGAAAGATTTTTTGTTTATATTCCAATTCGATCAAATCAAGTCCAATTCAGAGATTCAACAAGTTGAGACATTCCTGATCCAAGCTGACAAGACAGGGCTCTCACTTCCTATTTTTCAGCTGGATCTACATGATCCAAGCTGATTGGAGTAGGCATAGCTCCTCCTCCAAGGCTTTATCTCATTTGCATCTCAGCCAAAAGGTCGAGATGCCCCTTTTAAAAATTGCTTCAAATGAAGCTGAAATGTAACCTAATGACTTCAACCGAGCGCAGCATGTCGAAACTACACTTGATCTTAGCCATGGTCATCAGTAGATTCTTAATTCCAGATTTTTAAAATTGAATTCACATTCCACCATCTGCCATGGCAGGATTTGAACCCGGGTCCCCAGAACATTAATAGAATTAATGAATAGCTAAATGAATTTTATTATTTATTGTGAAGGGAATTGATTACAAAAGTAGTGGAGCTATGCTTCAGATCCACAGGGCATTAGTGAGATCACAAAAGGATGGAACATTGTGTACGGTACTGGTCTTATTTCAGAAAAGATGTCATTTTGTTCAAAGCAGTTCAGAGAAATTTTACTGGATTAAAACCTAGAATGGACAGGTTGTCTTAAGAGGAAAGTTTGGGGAGGCTAAGTTTGTTTCCACAAGTTAAGAGTAAAAGGCAGCTTGATCAAATCTTTAAGATCCTTAAGGGGTATTGACTGGGAGGATACTTCCTCTTGTCAGAGAATCTTGAACTTGGGGCGGGGGTGTGGTCACTGTTTAAGAATAAAGGGTTGCTCATTTGGTGTGGGTATGCCGGCGTTGGACTGGCATAAACACAGTAAAAAGTCTGAAACCTGGTGTTGTCAGACTTTTTACCTTGCTCATTTGAGACAGAGATAAAAAGAAATGCTTTCTCTAAGTGGGTTGAGCGTCTCTGGACCTCTCTCCCTCAGAAGACTGTGGAAGCAGAGTCTTTGAGTATTTTTAAAGCAGAACGTGATAGATTCTTGATGAACAAGGGGCTGAAAGGTTAGTCAGCAGGAATGTGAGGTTGAGGTTACAATCAGATCAGCTCTGATCTTGGTGAATAGGGGAGCAGCTAGAGGCACCAAGTGGCCTACTCCTAATTCATATGTTCAGTGGTGCTGTTATAGACGCTGCCATTGGACACGTGATCATAATGTTGAACTTTAATTACTTTGCGTGTTTGATAAGCTGATCAGACACAAAGCAAGTGTTTATGAACATTGTGACTGCTTTTCTGCCTAGGTTACTGAGCCTGGCAGATGTTTTAAGTAAATTTACATGTGAAGTGCCTGTACTTGCACTCTGTAGTGTACATTTTATTGAAATATGTTTAAAATTTGTTTATCAGTTGTCACCAATAAGTAGGCTTACATTAACACTGCAATGAAATTCCTGTGAAAATCCCCTCGATGCCACACTCTGGCTTGTTCGGGTACACTGAGGGAGAAGTTAGCATGGCCCTAACCCTAACCAGCACGTCTTTTGGAGTGTGGGAGGAAGCTGGAGCACCTGGAAGAAACCCACGCAGTCATGGGAAGAACATGCAGACTCCACACAGACAGTGAGTCAAGCCAGGAATTGAATCTGGATCCCTGGCACAGTGAGGTAGCAGTGTTAACCACTGGGTTAACCGTTTGACCAATACACTGTTGCCATGGTTATAATCGTGCCTTGTGAACAACTTATGTTGTGTAAACATCATGTGCAATGTTGAGACAAACTCTAAGGACAGCTGACTAACCCAGTGAAATATTCCTGTAGTTGTCAATGTTTACAAGTTGCCGTCAGGCAGGCAACATGAAAGCAGCTAAAATGTATAACTTGCTGCTGCAACAATCATTTGTCTTTATACAGGACCTTTACTTTAATGACCACTAACGTCTTCCACAGGAGCATTGTAAAGCAACATTAGCCCCATGAGGAGGTGTACGTCAAAGACGAGGGCATCTTGTGAATGGGTGTGTTTGGGGAAGAGGTAGTATTTGTGAATGGGAGTTGTTTGTAGCAGAGAGCATCTTCAGAATGGGAGTGTAGGGGTGGGCTTGTTACTGTATTGGGGTCATTTTTTCCACAGCATGGAAAGAATTTGGTTTTTGGAGTCGGGGGGCGGGGGGCAGGGGGCGTGGGTGGTTTTGCTACTGCTGTTGGGAGGAGTTTAAACTAGTTTAGCAGGGGAAGGAGACACAGCATTCATACAATAGGGACACAGCATAAGGAACCAAGACAGAGCGAGTTCACCCATGTTGAGTTCCAAGAGAGTAAGGCGAGGCTGGATGGACTCTACTTTCATACTAGGAGAGTGATAGATGCGTTTAGAGGAGGCAGATTGCATTAAATGTATTCAGGAGAGCTTGTAATGTCAGTATAAAGAAGGTCCAACAATGAACATCGTACATAGCGCTGCATGTAATTCTGGGGAACAAAGCCAAACAGATATTCAAGGTGGCTGTGGGGGAGCATTTTAGTGTGGGTGACCACAACACAGTACGATTCCTTCCTTATAGAAAAGGAACAAGATGGTCTGCAAAAAACGGCTTTGGATTGGAGAAGGCAGATTTTATTAGAATAAGGCTGGCTCTGGCCAGAGTTGACTGGGAACAGCTTCTTGTGGGAAAATCTACAGCATAGCGGTGGGGGGGCTTTCTAAAAGGAAATGGGGAGAGTGCAGACCCAACATATGTCTTATAGAGTGAAACATCGGAGCAACAAGCCTAGAGAACCCTGGATGTCCAATAAATTTGGAACTGGAAAAGAAAGAAAAGAGAGGTTTTTATCAGGTCCAAAAGGAACAAATCAGCAGAGGCCTCAGTGAAGTATAGAAGTTGCAGGGGGGAAGTTAAAAAAGCAATTAGAGAGCCAAGAGAGGGCATGAGAAAACACTGGCAGGTAAGAATAGGGAGAACCCCAAAGTATTCTGTAAGTATATTAAGGGGAAGAAGATAACCAGGGAAAGAGTAGGGCCCAGTAGAGGCATTCTGTGGATGGAGCGGAAGGACATTAGCAGAATGAGTATTTCACCTCTGTCTTCACTCGGAACATGAACGTACAAAACTTGGGGACAGGGGCTGTGATGGCCTACTCCTGCTCCTACTTCTTATGTTCTTATGTTCTGGAACAGTTTGACAGAGGGAGTGAGAAGATAGTGGAGATTTTGGAGGGCTTAAAAGTGGATTAATCTCCAGGTCCAATGAGTTGTGTTGCAGGTTGCAGTGGCACACAAGGCAGAAAATTGCAGGAACTCTGACCCAAATTTTTAATTCCTCTCTGGCTACAGAGCAGGTAATAAGTCTCACAACACCTGGTTAAAGTCCAACAGGTTTATTTGAAACTCTTCACTCATCTGAAGAAGAGCCAACTCTCTGAAAGCTTGTACTACCAAATAAACCTGTTGGACTTTAGCCTGGTGTTGTGAGACTTCTTGCTGTGTTTACCCCAGTCCAACACTGGCATCTCCACACAGAGGAGGTGCCAGAAGACAGCTGATATGATTCCACTTTTCAAAAAAGGTGGTGATGAACCAGGGGATTATAGAGTAGTGGGGCTCACATCAGTGGTATGGGAACTATTGGAGAAAACTCCTGAAGCAGAGAATTAATCTGCTTTTGGAGAGGCAAGGTTTGATCAGGGATAGTCAGCATGGCTTTGTCAGAAGGAGGTCATGCTTAACAAAGTTGATAGAATTTTTGGAAAATGTGATTGAGTGTGTGGATGAGGATAGTGCAGTTATTTGGTTTATATGGATTTCAACAAAGCCTTTGACAAATTCCCACGTGGAGACTGATAAAGGAGGTAAAATCCAGGGTAACTTGGCAGGATGAATCCAAACCTGGTTAGTGGTAGGAGACAGAGGGTGGTGTTGGAAGGCTCTTTGTGTGACTGGAGGCCAACGTCGAATGCTGAACCACAGCGATCAGTGCTGGGACCATTATTGTTCATAATGTATATAAAGTTCTCGCCTCTTTCTACTTCGTCCCCGTTGATGTAGACAGGGGCAAGTTCTCTTTTACGCTTCCTGAAGTCGATGACAATGGAGAGGCTTCTGAGGGACAAGATTTACGAGCATTTGGAGAGGTTTGACATGATCAGGAATAGTCAGCATGGATTTGTCAAGGGCAGGTCGTGCCTTACGAGCCTAGTTGAGTTCTTCGATAATGTGACTGAACACATTGACGAAGGAAGTGCCGTGGACGTAGTGTACATGGACTTCAGCAAGGCTTTTGATAAGGTCCCCCATGCAAGACTTCTTGAGAAGGTGAGAGGGCATGGGATCCAAGGGCCTTTGGCCTTGTGGATCCAGAACTAGCTTGCCTGCAGAAGGCAGAGAGTGGTTGTGGATGGGTCTTTTTCGGAATGGAGGTCAGTCACCAGTGGGGTGCCCCAGGGATCTGTTCTGGGACCCTTGCTGTTTGTCATTTTCATAAATGACCTGGATGAGGAAGTGGAGGGATGGGTTAGCAAGTTCGCTGATGACACGAAGGTCAGCGGTGTTGTGGATGGTCTGGAAGGATGTCAAAAGTTGCAGCAGGACATAGATAGGATGCAGGAATGGGCGGAGAAGTGGCAGATGGACTTCAACGCGGATAAATGTGTAGTCGTCCATTTCGGCAGAACCAACGGGATGAACGAGTACACTATTAAGGGCAGGAGTCTTAGTAGCGTTGAAGAGCAGAAGGATCTCGGGGTCCGGGTTCACAGGACTCTTAAATCGGCCTCGCAGGTGGAGGAGGTGGTCAAGAAGGCGTATGGTGTACTGGCCTTCATTAATCGAGGGATTGAGTTTAGGAGTCGGGAGGTAATGCTGCAACTTTACAGGACCCTCGTCAGGCCTCATTTGGAGTACTGTGCGCAGTTCTGGTCGCCTCACTATAGGAAAGACGTAGAAGCTATTGAAAGGGTGCAGAGGAGATTTACAAGGATGTTGCCTGGACTGGGAGGCATGCCTTATGAAGATAGGTTGAGGGAGCTGGGACTCTTTTCCCTGGAGAGGCGAAGGTTGAGAGGCGACCTGATAGAAGTTTATAAAATGTTGGGAGGAATAGATAGGGTGGACTCTCAGAGGCTATTTCCCCGGGTTGAAATGGTCGCTACGAGAGGACACAGATTTAAGGTGCGGGGAGGGAAGTACAGAGGTGATGTTAGGGGTAAGTTTTTCACTCAGAGGGTGGTGAGTGAATGGAATCGGCTGCCGTCGTCGGTGGTGGAGGCGAACTCGCTGGGGTCTTTTAAAAGACTTCTGGATGAGTATATGGGGTTTAATGGGATTGGGGGTTATAGATAGGTCTATAGATTGGTGGGGTTGATGCGATCGGCGCAACTCGAGGGCCGAAGGGCCTGTTTGTGCTGTAATGTTCTATGTTCTCCTTCATTGTGTTGATGTTGATGCAAGATTGGGCAGAGAAGTGGCAGATGGACTTCAACCCAGATAAGGGTGAAGTGGTTCATTTTGGCAGGTCAAATAGTATGGCAGTATATAATACTAATGGTAGGATTCTTGGCTGCGTGGAAGATCAGAAGGATCTTGGGGTCCGAGTTCAAAGGATGCTCAAAGCAGCTGCGCAGGTTGAAGCTGTGGTGAAGAAGGTGTATGGTGTACTGGCCTTCATCAATCAAGGGAGTTTAGGAGTCGGGAGATAATGCTGAAGCTGTATAAGACCCTGGTCAGACCCAGGTTGGAGTACTGTGCTCAGTTCTGGTCGCCTCATTACAGGAAGGATGTGGAAGCTATTGAGAGGGTGCAGAGGAGATTTACAAGGATGTTGCCTGGATTGGGAGGCATGCTTTATGAGGATAGGTTGAGGGAGCTCAGCCTTGTCTCCTTAGAGAGATGAAGGATGAGGAGTGACCTGATAGAGATGTATAAGATGTTGAGAGGTATAGATAGGGTGGATTCTCAGAGGCTTTTTCCCTCTTTTTCCACAAGACGTCACAGGTTTAAGGTGCTGGGGAGCAGGTACAGAGGAGATGTCAGGAGTAAGTTTTTCACTCTGAGGGTGGTGGGTGTATGGAATCGGCTGCCGGCAATGGTGGTGGAGGTGGATTCGATAGGGTCTTTTAAATAAGTACTTTTAGATAAGTACATGGAACTTAGTAAGATAGAGGGTTATAGGTAAGCCTAGCAATCTCTAATATAGGGACATGTTCGGCACAACTTTGTGAGCCGAAGGGCCTGTATTGTGCTGTATTTTTTTCTATGTCCCTTTGAGGGAGAGATTATTGTTGCTGCAGCAGTTCACCAGATTCCCCATCTCATTCCTGTATTCTGTTTGAGATTCGATCCACTACAGTGGTGCCGTCAGCAAACTTGAAAATCGAATTGGAGGGGAATTTGGCCGCACAGTCAGAGGTGTATAAGAAATATAGCAGAGGGCTGAGAGCACACCGGTGTTGAGGATGATCGTTGTTGCCTATCCTTGGTGATTCTGGTCTGTGAGGAAGCTCAGGATCCAGTCGCAGAGGGAGGTGCTGAGGCCCAGGCCACAGAGTTTGGAGATGGGTTTTGTGGGAATAATGGTGTTGAAAGCTGAGCTGTCGTCAATAAACAGGAGTCTGATATCGGTGTCCTTATTATCTAGCTGTTCCTGGGTTGAGTGCAGGGCCAGGGAGGTGGCATCTGCTGTTGACCTGTTGTGGGTATGACCTGGTTGTCAGCAAACCAGGATGTTGCCTGTGGAGAATTTGAGTTCTAAGAAGAGACTGGATAAGCTTTGGTTGTTTTCTCTAGAGCAGATAAGGCTGAGGGGGGAGGACATGATTGAGGTGTGTAAGATTACGAAGAGATGAACAACGTGAATAGGGAGCAGCTGTTCCCCTTAGCTGAAGGGTTAATAACAAGGGGGCATAATTTTAAGGTGAGGGGCAGGAGATTTAGAGGGGAGCTGAGGACAGTATTTTCACCCTGAGGATGGTGAGAGTCTGGAATTCGCTGTTTGGGATGGTAGTAGAGGATGGAAACTTCACAACCATTATCAAGTACGTGGATGAGCACTTAAAATGTCATAACATTCGAGTCTATGAGCCAAATACTGGAAAGCGAGATTAGTGTTGTCTGTCAGTGCAGACTTGATGGGCTGAAGGGTCTCTTCTGTACTCTATGACTCAATGAGAACTAATGGAGGCAGACGGCTTGATCTAAAATTGTTGATCTTGATGTTGAGTCCAAGGGGGAATCATAGAATCGTTACAGTACAGTAGGAGACCATTCGGCCCATCGGGTCTGTACTGACTGCAATCCCACCCAGGACCTATTCGCATAACCCTCATTTACCCTGCAAATCCCCCTGACAGCAAGGGTAATCCTTTAGCATGGGTAATCAACCTAACCTGCACATTTTTGGACTGTGGGAGGAAACCAGAACACTCAGACGAAACCCACGCTGACATGGGGAGAATGTGCAAATTCCAAAGTCACCCGAGGCGGAATTGAAGTGGGGTCCCTGACGCTATGAGGCAGTAGTGCTATCCACTGTGCCACTAGTAGAGTGGGGCCTTTCAGAGAATCTGGACCACAGCTGTGGTGCCCTGTCAGTGACTCACGTGGTTGAAGACTCCTCACATCCCTTTTTTTTGTTGTTCCATCATTGTTGTCATGCTGTCAGTTGGTTAGATTGTAAGCTCTGAGTTCCCTCCCTAAATCTTTCTGCCTTTCAAAATGCTTCTTTCAATCGCCTTCAAAATGCTCCTTCAAAGGTCTCTCTTGGACAAGGCTTTAGAACCAGCATAGAACCCTACAGTGCAGAAACAGGCCCTTCGGCCCATCGAGTCTGCACCGAACACAATCCCACCCAGACCCTATCCCCATATCCCTACACATTTACCTGCTAATCCCTCTAACCTACACAACCCAGGACACTAAGGGGCAATTTTAGCATAGCCAATGAACCTAACCCGCACATCTTTGGACTGTGGGAGGAAACCGGAGCACCCGGAGAAAACCCACGCAGACACGAGGAGAATGTGCAAACTCCACACAGACAGTGACCCGAGCCGGGAATCGAACCCAGGACCCTGGAGCTGTGAAGCAGCAGTGCTAACCACTGTGCTACCGTGCCGCCCGCTTTTGGTCTCTTGTCCAAATATCTCCAATGTGGCTGTGTCAAATTTTGTTTGAAAATGCTCCTCTCGAGTCCTGTGGAACATTTAACAAGGTTGAAGATGCTGTATTGCAGTGTTGTTGAGGATTGGGTGCCTGCTAGTGTACCCCACCCCCCAATAGCACCATCAGGCTCTACAAGCTCTGCAACACAGACCCACCCACTGAGCACTGTCCCTTGTATATAAAGTGCCAGAGTAATTCCTCGCAGACAGACTTATTCAGGGACAGGAAGGATAGCTGTGTAGAGGCCACAATCAGATTAACCGTTATTGTTGAATGACGGAACAGGCTGAAGGGGGTGGATGGCCTACTCCTGCTCCCTATTTATTTATTTGTATTCTGAACAACTGCCAAAGTCCTGTGAATGATGGACGAGGTGCTAACAGACACTTACCTGTGGCTCTGCGGTGGCCAGCACCTCCAGGAGAGAGGATTTGGGGTGAGGAGAGGATTTCTTGATGCTGCTTTATTTGGACTGCTGACTGTGTTTTCTTTTTAGCACTGGCCCACAGAAATGTGCAGCCTGCATCGAAGAGGATATTTATGAAGAACCTTTGTCTCTCCTGGATGCGAGCTCAGTAAGTAAAATCCACAAAGTTTTAAATACTGTAGACAATGAACATAATACGAGTTGTCTTTAGCTCAATCTGGGCATTACCAGCTAGAACCCGGCATGGATTTATTCATAAAATCCTGCACAAATGTCCCAGTCTATTTCACAGATCGGTGACAGACTGACCTTTTTCAACCCTGATTGGATAATGGAGATTTTAGTGAGCTGGTAACATTTGACCTAGTTTGCCTTTTCACATTATTCTCCTGGATATCCTCTGATAATCCTGAATCCCAAATATTAATAAGAACCTGTTTGGTTCCTGCTTGAAACTCAATAAAATTCTTTCCACTTGCGTCATTGTTCTGTTCCATCTTACCACCTTTTCTTAAAATGGTTTCTCTTGTATTTTGCCATTTCTTTTGTCTCTATTTTGGAAAGATTGTTACGCACTATGGAGCAATCAGACTGCGTAGTGTTCGACTGCAACTGGAGTTCAGGCTGTCTTCATGAGGATGTCCAGCTCTTCAGTTTCTTCCATTCCTATAGACACGCTTCCTCCTGACTCTGTCCACTTTAGAATCATTTCCACTCAATCTTTCACCACCCTCAGGCTCGGCCTCACCTCGGCTGACATTTTGAAATGCCTTCCCTTTATTTCTCTACCTCTTCATCTACTTTTCCTCTTCATTGCCCGAGCTTCTGTTTATTCTCTTGATTGCTGTTCCCTTGGTTCCACGTTCATTTTCCTGATTGTGCCCTGGGATATATTTCCACGTTCAAAGTAGAATAAAAATGTTATCTGGTAAAAGAAGCCATGGGGTTGCTGAGAGGACACAGTAAGAAGTCTCACAACACCAGGTTAAAGTCCAACAGGTTTATTTGGTAGCAAACACCACTAGATTTTGGAGTGTTGTTCCTTCGTCAGGTGAGTGGGAGTTCTGTTCACAAATAGGGCATATAAAGACACAAACTCAATTTATAGAATAATGATTGGAATCCGAACCTTTACAGCTACTCACGGGCATTCGGCCTCTGACCTTCGGGTAAACATTCTCCAAGGCGGCCTTCACAACACACGACAGTGCAGAGTCACTGAGCAGAGACTGATAGCCAAGTTCCGCACACGAGGACAGCCTCAACCCGGGATCTTGGGTTCACGTCGCACTATCTGTAATTCCCATGACTTCTTGGACTTCCAAAATCTCACAAACTGTCCTGGCTTTAACCTGTGCTTAACACTCTCTCCACTCACATTGTCTGTAGCTTTTAAGATTTGATTAGCTGTAAAGACTTGCATTCCAATCATTATTTTGTGTCTTTATATGCCCTGTTTGTGAACAGAACTCCCACTCAGCTGACAAAGAAGCAGCGCTCTGAAAGCTAATGGTGTTTGCTATCAAATAAACCTGTTGGACTTTAACCTGGTGTTGTGAGACTTCTTATCGTGTTTACCCCAGTCCAATGCCGGCATCTCCGCATCGTGCTGGGAGGAGCCAGGGTTACCCCAGTTTCCAGGCACTGTTAGAAAGGGAATTGAATAGTTTCACCTTTTCCTGTTTCTGGTGATGTCCCATCACAGGGCACAGCTCCCATCTCATGTGTTCCATTATTCAGGAGAGGGTTTGGCAGGATAGAATGAGCTTTAATCTGCCCAGTAACCTGAGTTCGGACTATTTGACATGAGGATATCTGTAGCGGAAAGTCACACTACAGCATTGGAGCACGATACCGACGGGTATAGGCTGTCACCTGAGAGGAGCAAAATGGGAGGATAAATTAAAAGTATCAGTATAGAATGTATTTAGCTTACCCGGTATACGGGAATCAAATTGAGTAACAGCACAAAATGAGTTTGCGTTGTCTGAAAATTTAACTGCATTAGTAATTTTGCTGCTGTATGTGTGGTAATTGAGATAAGCCACTTAACCCATCTGACCCCACCCATTTCGAGAACTGTGTGATTGTATCAGGATTCCCACCCACTACGTACACTATTGCTAATCCATCTTGTCTCAGAGAAGATGTTTCACTAGTGGAGACCAAAATTAAAGTTAAAAGTAAAATTTATTTATTGTGTCACGAATAGGCTTACATTAAACTGCATTGAAGTTACTGTGAAAATCCCCGGGTCGCCACAGTCCGGCGCCTGTTCGGGCACACTGAGGGAGAATTCATCATGGTCAGTGCACCTAACCTGCACGTCTTTGGACTGTGGGAGGAAACCGGAGCACCCAGAGAAACTCAAGCAGACATTGGGAGAATGTGTAAACTCCACACAGACAGTGACCCAAGCCGGGAATCGAACCCTGGTCACTGGCGCTGTGAAGTAGCGGTGCTAACCACTGTACCAGCATGCCACCCTGAAAATTAGGGGGCTTCAGATGTAAGATTTAATAAATCCAATAGGGAATTCCAAAAGAGTGGTTAAAATGGAGAGCTTGCTACCGCCTGGAATCGTTGTAATGAATAGCAGAAATGCATTTGAGGATAAGATAGATAAACACATGAGGAAGTGAGGGAAAGAAAGAGGAGATTCATGTGGAGCATAAACATTGGTCTATCCCAGTTGGGTCGAATGGCGTAACTGTCACACGCCCAGTCACAGTTCCCCACCCCATCCTTAGTGGATATTGATCCAAATCACCGTACAAAAGCAAGTTTGTGGAATTGTATTGTTCTTCCCTTTTTTAGGCTTTCCCAGACAATGCAGCTCGCAGGGAACTGGACAATCTGCCCGCAGTTTGTAACAATGAGGGATGCACTTGGAAAGGCACCATTAAGGAATACGAGGTGAGAGGAAAGAATTAAAACAGAAACAGAAAATTTTAAATGAATGTCTGGAACTATACAGTGAGTCTGATGGCATCCTCGGCTGCTGTGGAAACGTTGTTCTGGGCTGAGGAATGGAATATCTGGAAGAGTTCCTATTGCTATCCAGTGCATCCTGCTGGAATACTTGGCAAGACTGGACATTGGCTGAGGTTAGAGTTTGACTTGGCCTTTCCTTCCCGGAATCACTCGTTGTCACGCACACAGAATGACAGCCTCCAAACCTGGGCAACTTTACACACCTTTCCTTTTAGGAACGGAGCAAAATTTCAGGGAGCAATTGTGAACTCAAGCAACGTCTGATAATTGCCAGGTTCAAAATAGAGCAGACAACCAAATTGAATATAAAGTACTGAAGAGATCTCAAAAGACAAATGCAAGGGAAGGGGATGTTACAAGAATGGAATTGTGGTTAATGTAAACGGGAGCCTAAGGGTTTTGCATAAATAGATACATAATAAAAGGGTGGTTAAAGGAAGTGTGCAGCTGATTAGGGACCAGCCAAAGGAGATATACTTGTGAAAGCAGTGGAGCTGGCTGGGGTACATTGCAGAAAGAGGCCATCCAACTAATCAAGTCTGTACCAACTCTACAAAAGAGCATCTCACCCAGGCTCTCCCTTCTACACTATCCCTGTAACCCCATGCATTCAGCCCCCTACTATACTCCTTATACTCCTTGTGACTTGTGCGGCCAAATTCCCCTCCAATTCAATTTTCAAGTTTGCTGACAACACCACTGTAATGGGTCAGATCTCAAACAATGACGAGACAGAGTACAGGAATGAGATAGAGAATCTGGTGAACTGGTGTGACAACAATAATCTCTCCCTCAATGTCAACAAAATGAAGGAGATTGTCATCGACTTCAGGAAGCACAAAGGAGAACATCCCCCTGAGTACATCAATGGGGACAAAGTAGAAAGGGTTGAGAGCTTCAAGTTTTTAGGTGTTCAGATCACCAACAACCTGTCCTGGTCCCCCCATGCCAACGTTATAGTGAAGAAAGCCCATCAACTTTCTCAGAAGACTAAGGAAATTTGGCATGTCAGCTACGACTCTCATCAACCTTTGCAGATGCACCATAGAAAACATTCTTTCTGGTTGTATCACAGCTTGGTATGGGCTCCTGCTCTGCCCAAGACCACAAGGAGCTACAAAAGGTTGTGAATGTAGCCCAATCCATCACGCAAACCAGCCATTGACTCTGTCTACACTTCCTGCTGTCTCCGCAAAGCAGGCAACATAATTAAGGACCCCACACACCCTGGACAAATGTATCTTCCATCTTCTTTCGGGAAAAAGATACAAAAACCTGAGGTTGCATATGTGAGAAACGGTCAGAAACTCACTTTTCTGATCCCCCCCTTGAATCAAAGACACGGATGAGTTCAGCTAACTGTCGGTTTATTCGATCTTGCAAGAAAGGGTGTCTAGCGAAATAGGCACACCTCACATAAATTTGCAGCACATTTTATACTTTTTTTACAAGCATTGTAAGGGCTTTGCAATGTGATGTTCTCCCCTAATTGGTGGTCCCTGTCCCATCTATGTGTTGTCATTCCCCTATTGGCTCGAGGTGCCCCAAGTTTCCATCCCCTCTACTCCCCATCTAACCATGTCTCCTGTTATCACAAGAGTGTATTAGCAAACTCATCCATCTTATCCAATACTGTTACATGTCCAGTTCAGATTGGCGGTAATTAATCCTTTGCCAGTTTAATCACTGCTGTCCCAACTATCTCAGTGACCTTTTCCCCTTTTATGCTTAGTTGTAGAAACAACACATCTTGCAGACCATTTGCTTTTTATAACGTGGGCCTCTTACATTCCTGCAGGATGTCGTGTATGCTTCACTGCACATCCCATCTCTGATGTTATCTCTACATTACAGGCAGTCTTTGTATTATCCCTAATTATTGCTGTGTTAGCAGCATCGAACCTTATGTCCTATGTTTGTGACTAAACTCACAGTTGTTTCCATAAAGTGGGTTATCAATGTGCCTGACTATATCCAGTCTCATGTTTTTTCCTTCTTCTCTTTCTGTGTGTTTCATCCTCTGCTGGTCTTAGCGTTTAACCCCTTAGGTTACAATAACGGTTCTGTCATGGTTTCCGCCCCAGATGGTTTGATTCAAAAATTACACCACCATCCCTCACACATACCAGCCAACTCGAGAACAGTTTCATCCCTGCTGCTTTCAGACTTCTGAATGGACTTACCTTGCACACTACATTCTGCACTCACTCCTTTCCTTCTCTATGGACAGTATGTTTTGTCTATACAGCGTGCAAGAAACAGTACTTTTCACTGTATGTGACAATAATAAATCAAATCAATTCTGCTCAGATGTAGATGCTTTGGAGAGGGTACAGAAAAGATTTACCAGGATGTTGCCTGGTATGGAGGGCACTGGCTATGAGGAGAGGTTGGAGAAACTTGGTTTGTTCTCACTGGAACAACAGAGATTGAGGGGCGACCTGATCGAAGTCTTCAAGATTATGAGGGGTGTGGACAGGGTGGATGGTCAGAAGCTTTTTCCCAGGGTGGAAGAGTCAATTTCAAGGAGACATAGATTTACGGTGTGAAGAGCAAGTTTTTTACACAGATGGTGGTGGGTGCCTGGAACTGCCTGCTGGGGAAGCGGGTGAGGTAGTGACTTTTAAGGGGTGTCTTGACAAATACATGAATTGGATGGGAAAAACGGGATATTATCCCTGGAAGGGTAGAGGATTTTAATTCAGTCGGCAGCATGGTTGGTGCAGGCTTGGAGGGCTGAAGGGTCTGTTCTTATGCTGTAATTTTCTTTGTTCTGAAAGCTGGAAAAGCTGATTAGCAGAAACATGGAAGAATGGAAGTTGGAGGTGATTAAAAATACAGATGTGGGTTTCAGCAGCAGATGGGTGGTTATGGGCAGTGTCACGGAGGTGAAAGTAGGTGGTATTTGTTATTAAAAAAAGAAATGGGATTTGTAATTCACCTTGTGGTGGAATAAGATGTAAAGATTGGATCCTGTGAATGAGGATTTCCAAAGTGAAGGACATGGGTAGAGAACCCATTATAGGAAAATCTCTAGCTATGCACAGAAACCAAATGATTCAAATTTTCATAAACCTTTCAGGGTGATTAAACTCGAGGGAATTATTAGTTCTGATCTCATTCCCCGCAAGGAGTCGTGCAAGTTCCATCTTAGTTCTGGCTGAGTTGATTATCATGCTGTGGCAACACCAGCGTTAGAACATAGAACATAGAACATTACAGCGCAGAACAGGGCCTTCGGCCCACGATGTTGCGCCGACCAGTTACAAAACAATGACCCACTAGCCTAAACCAATCCCTTTTCATCCATAAACCTAACCATAGATCTCTTAAATGCCCCCAAACTAGGCGCATTTACAACTGCAGCAGGCAGGGCATTCCAGTCCCTCACCACCCTCTGGGGTGGTGTTGGTTGGACTGGGGTAAACACAATAAGAAGTCTCACAACACCAGTTTAAAGTCCAACAGGTTTATTTGGTAGCAAAAGCCACTAGCTTTCGAAGCACTGCTCTTCGTCAGCTGAATGGGAGTCCTGTTCACAAATAGGGCATATAAAGACACAAACTCAACTTGAAGAATAATGGTTGGAATGTGAGTCTTTACGGGTAATCAAGTCTCAAAGATACAGACAATGTGAGTGGAGGGAGCAATAAGCACAGGTTAAAGAGATGTGTATTGTTTCCAGACAGGACAGTTAATGAGATTCCAGAAGTCCAGGCAAGTTGTGGGGGTTACAGATAGTGTGACGTGAACCCAAGATCCCAGTTCCTCGTGTGCGGAACTTGGCTATCAGTCTCTGCTCAGCGACTCTGCGCTGTCGTGTGTCGTGAAGGCCACCTTGGAGAATGCTTACCCGAAGGTCAGAGGCCGAATGCCCATTGCTGCTGAAGTGTTCCCTAACAGGAAGGGAACAGTCTTGCCTGATGATTGTCGAGTGGTGTTCATTCATCCACTGTCATATCATCCGCATGGTCTCCCCAGTGTACCATGCTTCAGAACATCCTTTCCTGCAGCGTTATCAGGTAGCCAACATTGGCCAAATCACAAGATGTGTACCGTGTACCTGGTGGATGGTGTTCTCATGTGAAATGATGGCATCTTTGTCGCTGATCCGGCATGTCTTGCAGAGGTTGCTGTGGCAGGGTTGTGTGGTGTCATGGTCACTTGTCCTGAAGGCTGGGTAGTTTGCTGCGGACAGTGGTCTGTTTGAGGTTGTGTGGTTGTCTGAAGGCAAGAAGTGGGAGTGTGGGGATAGCCCTGGCGAGATGTTCGTCTTCATCAATGAAATGTTGAAGGCTCCGGAGAAGATGTCGTAGCTTCTCCGCTCCGGGGAAGTACTGGACGACGAAGGGGACACAGTACCTGTCCTTACCTGTGCTTAATGCTCTCTCTTCTCACATTGTTTAAGACTTGTTTAGCTGTAAAGACTCGCATTCCGATCATTATTCTGTAAATTGAGTTTGTGCCCTGTTTGTGAACAGAACTCCCATTCACCTGTCAAAGGAACAATGCCCCAAAAGCTTGTGGCTTTTGCTACCAGATAAACCTGTTGGACTTTAACCTGGTGTTATGAGACTTCTTACTGAGTTGATTGCCAGCAGGAGTGGAGAAACCTGTTTTCACATTTCCATACTAAGATGAAAGCCACATTTCCATACTAAGATAAAACCCACATTTCCATACTAAGATAAAAGCCACATTTCCATACTAAGATGAAGTTTGAGATTGTAACTGGGGACTGTTCACAGGCAGTTGTTGTGGGTTTTTAGTTTCAGGTTTGTGCTTTTGTCAGTTGTAGTTTGAATTTGAAATGTCACCGTTTTCAAGGCTGAAATGAATGTGAAGAAACCACCTCTCTTGTATTCTGACTGAAAGTAACCAATATGAGAGAATGGGCAAGTGGTACTACAATGCAAACTCATTCTGACAGTGGAACAAAAGAGTGAAAAAACCAGAAAGTTACAGATGAAATGGGATCCGGCACCAGTTAACGGGAAAAATTAGAAAACCAGAATCTGTGAGGTGGATAAGGAGAAAAATGGATACATTAAAAAATATAAAAGGACAAGAAAATAAATCTAAAATTTTAAGAGAGGCACAAGAGAAAGCTGGGGTTAACAGAAAACAAATTTAAGTCGTCGTATGGGGAACTGAAAAGAGGGATCAAGGGCTAAAAGGGGAGAAGTAAAAAAGTTAGGAGATAATGTGAAAGGAAAAGGTGAAGCATTTAATAACCACTAACAGAGAACAGTGAGAAAAGATGGGATTGCTTGTGAATGAATGAGTTTAATTATGGAGGATGGCAGAGCTCTGGAATATTTAGCATTATTATCACAATAGGATTGGGAATGTTTACTAAAGGACAATACAAAACACAAAAACTGGGAATTTAGGACACAAAAACTGGGATTCCTTCTGGAAGCTGATGCTGCAACATTGGTGTTGGCTGATTCACTGGACTCAGGGCTGGACATCTGCTCAAAGAGAGAGAGACTGATAAACTAGGTCAGTAGAAACCAGCTAGCCTCTTGTGAGTTGTGGACAATGTTTGCCATTAGAGATGAAGTGGATAGGAATTTGGAAATGCATCCATTAATCAGGGACAGTGAAGGTGTATTTAGTTAAAGACAAGTTGTGTTTAACAAATTTTGGCTTGTTAAACTGAACAATGACTGGGTAGCTTCCTTTTGTGCTGAAACTCTCGATAGTACAACTGGGTCCTGTAAGTTTACCACTGCGATTAGTAGTAAATCTGCTTGTCTCTCGTATCCCTTTCCTGAAGCACTGCTTTATTATTGGGCATGTAAATCTCTGCTTGAATATACTCAGGATAACTTATCACCAGACAGTTATCCTGAGCAGGGACCCCAGCTGACAATTCGATCCAATTGCAAAATTTCCAGCAGAGTCTGAATTGGAGCGATTTCACCCAGCATCATTGAAGATTGTGCATTACAGTTAGTCAAGTTCTTTCTTTTTGAAGTATAGTTACTATTGCAGTTGAAACTGGGAATATTTGATCTCTATGGCTTGGTTGCTGCTTTAACATTTGGAGGGTGCACACTTTTTATTTTGAAGGTGGGTTCCTATTCAATGTTGTTTGAATGGAAATCAGAGCATGCTCCTTCTACTGTCATAGGGATGGGAGTTTTCATTCACTGTCCATGGTGCCATCTTCCATGTATTGGAATGGTGGGAATAGTGGTCTGCTTGGGGGTGTTGTTTAGATGTGGGGAATGCAGCGTGTAGGACTGAGAATGAGGAGCCTGGTTTGAGCTGCAGTTACTGATTTCAGTGGAAAAGAACAGGATGTTTCCCTTGTTCCTGGTATCTCAGAGCAACATTGTGATCCTGCTGGGAAGTATTCCTGTGAGCTCCGGGTGAGAATGAGATCAGGATTGATTTCCCACTGTCCAACAGCTTGAGTTAAGATAACACAGAAGTTCCCAAACCAGGCTTTGCGAGGGATCCCCCGGAGTTCTGTGAGAAGCTTCAGGGGGTTCTCTGGAAGCATGGGAGCTATGTGTTAAAGATTGGCAAAACACCAGCATTTAAATAAAAATATCTGAGCGCCTGAAACAAAACATGTGAAAGTCGGCTAAAGAAGAACAAGGGAGCTATGCCCACAAAAATCAAATTATCCAATGAGCATTGGCTTCTGATCAGCCTATCAGTATCCAGCTCATGTGGAATCGTGGCTGCGATTGGCTAATTTGAATTTTTGGTTTTCTGTTGAGTGCCAAGGTGGAGGCAGCGGCGGCCAGAGTGGGTGGAGGAACCGAGGGGAAAATGGTGCAGAAAACAGGAGGTAGAGACACGGGTGAGAAGAGTGATGGAGGCAGCAGTTGGGGGAATGGAGGGAATGCTGGAGGCAGCAGTTGGGGGAATGGAGGGAATGCTGGAGGCAGCAGTTGGGGGAATGGAGGGAATGCTGGAGGCAGCAGTTGGGGGAATGGAGGGAATGCTGGAGGCAGCAGTTGGGGGAATGGAGGGAGTAATGGAAACAGCAGTTGGGGGAATGGAGGGAATGCTGGAGGCAGCAGTTGGGGGAATGGAGGGAGTAATGGAAACAGCAGTTGGGGGAATGGAGGGAATGCTGGAGGCAGCAGTTGGGGGAATGGAGGGAATGCTGGAGGCAGCAGTTGGGGGAATGGAGGGAATGCTGGAGGCAGCAGTTGGGGGAATGGAGGGAATGCTGGAGGCAGCAGTTGGGGGAATGGAGGGAGTAATGGAAACAGCAGTTGGGGGAATGGAGGGAATGCTGGAGGCAGCAGTTGGAGGAGCAATGGAGACAGTGGAGGGTAAGAAAATCTCTAAGATAAAATTTTCCCATAGGAGAAGCTGTTGTGAAGGGCAATGGAGGGGGCATGGGAATGATGCACATAGCTTTTATCCACATAATCTATACAAGTCTTTTCTAGTTTTATTTGTGTTTGCCCTATTTCACGGCAAAAATGTGAATTTTGACATGAGAAGCATGTTTGGGGTTTCCCGATACTCTTGGGAGATCACTAGGGGTTTTGTGGCTGTAAAAGTTTGGGAAAGTCTGAGCGAGCAGATTGTTTGGAATATTACTCCAGGCCTGTGACTGCCTTGAAGCTGCATCCCAGCATGTGTCAGCATCTTTAAAGAAATGCTAAATCATTCAGTGGGACACTTCATCTCTGTACAATAATAGAACATAGAACATTACAGCGCAGAACAGGCCCTTCGGCCCACGATGTTGCGCCGACCAGTTACAAAACAATGACCCACTAGCCTAAACCAATCCCTTTTCATCCATAAACCTATCCACAGATCTTTTAAACGCCCCCAAACTAGGTGCATTTACAACTGCAGCTGGCAGGGCATTCCAGTCCCTCACCACCCTCTGGGTAAAGAACCTACCCCTGACATCTGTCCTATAACTACCCCCCCTTAATTTAAAATCGTGCCCCCTCGTGCTAGCTTTCTCCATCCTAGGAAAAAGGCTATCACTATCTACCCTGTCTAAACCTCTAATCATCTTATATGTTTCAATGAGATCCCCTCTTAGCCGCCTTCTTTCCAGCGAAAACAACCCCAAATCTCTCAATCTCTCCTCATAGGATCTCCCCTCCATACCAGGCAACATCCTGGTAAACTTCCTCTGCACCCTCTCCAAAGCCTCTACATCCTTCCTGTAATGTGGGGACCAGAACTGCACACAAAACTCCAAGTGCGGCCGCACCAGAGATGTGTACAGTTGCATCATGACGCTGCGACTCCTAAATTCAATCCCCCTACCAATAAACGCCAAAACTCCGTATGCCTTCTTAACAACCTTATCTACTTGATTCCCAACTTTCAGGGATCTATGTACACATACACCTAGATCCCTCTGCTCCTCCACACTATTCAAAGTCCTCCCGTTAGCCCTATACTCAACACATCTGTTATTCCTACCGAAATGAATTACCTCACACTTCTCCACATTAAACTCCATCCGCCACCTCTCAGCCCAGCTCTGCAACCTTTCTAAGTCATCCTGCAAACTATGACACCCTTCCTCACAATCTACCACACCTCCGACTTTGGTGTCATCAGCAAACTTACTAATCCACCCAACTATACCCTCATCTAGATCATTAATAAAAATTACAAACAGCAGTGGCCCCAAAACAGATCCCTGAGGCACACCACTTGTAACCGAACTCCATGACGAATATTTCCCATCAACCACCACTCTCTGTCTCCTATCTGCTAGCCAATTCCTGATCCAATTACCTAGATCACCCCCAATCCCATACATCTGCATTTTCTGCAGAAGCCTACCATGGTGAACCTTATTAAACGCCTTGCTAAAATCCATATACACCACATCAACTGCCTTACCCTTATCCACCTCTTTGGTCACTTTCTCAAAGAACTCGATAAGGTTAGTAAGGCATGACCTACCCGCTACAAAACCATGCTGACTGTCTCTAATCAACTCATTACTTTCCAAATAACTATAAATCCTGTCTCTAATAATCCTTTCCAAAACCTTACCCACCACAGAAGTAAGACTCACCGGTCTATAATTCCCAGGGAAGTCCCTTCTCCCCTTCTTAAACAATGGGACAACATTTGCTGTCCTCCAATCTTCTGGTACTATACCAGAGACTAACGACGACCTGAAGATCAGAGCCAGAGGCTCCGCAATCACCCCTCTTGCCTCCCAAAGAATCCTAGGGTAAATCCCATCTGGACCAGGGGACTTATCTATTTTCAATCCCTCTAAAATATCCAGCACATCCCCCGTATCAACTGCAATACTATCTATTTCACACCCCTGCACCCCAGTGTCCTCCTCAGCTACATTCCTGTCCCCTTGCGTGAACACCGAAGAGAAATATTGGTTCAACGCCTCTCCAATCTCCTCCGGTTCCACACACAACTTCCCTCTACTGTCTGTAACTTGCCCTAATCTTGTCCTAACCAACCTTCTGTTCTTGACATACCTGTAAAACGCCTTAGGGTTCTCCTTAATCCTATCAGCCAAAATCATCTCATGTCCTCTTTTAGCCCTTCTTAACTCCCTCTTCAACTCCCTCCTAGCCAATCTAAAACTTTCTAATGCTCTACCTGAGCCCTCAAGCCTCATCCGAACATAAGCCTCCTTTTTCTTCCTAACCAACGAATCAACTTTTTTGGTGCACCACGGTTCCCTGGGCCTACCAAATCCTCCTTGCCTGACAGGGATATACTTATCACAGACCCGCAATAGCTGCTCCTTGAAAAATCTCCACATCTCGGATGTTCCCAGTCCCTGTAATCTCCCATTCCAACCAATGCTTCCTAATGGGAATTTGGGTATTTCTCCCACTGAACCTCCATTTGTGTGATCACAACAAGCTTTACTGCATTTACAGTAAATATTAAAGGTTTTGGCCAAACTAGATTATTGGGACTTGTTCTGGTTGAAGTTGTTGTTAAAAGTGGATTAAGATTTTGGCAGAAGCCAGTTATAATGTTGATATGAGTGTTTAACACAGATTTCCCATTGAAGCAATGGCTGGAATATAGACTGTTTCATGCACTATCTCTGCTGTGTGTGCAGTTGCATGGCTCTGCAACAATTGTTCATGCAAACCCAGCTGTCACTGCCTGAGGCCTGTTGACTGAGTGGTTTGTTTGATCAGTGCTTGGAAAGTCCCTAAGAGTCCATAACAGCTCTTTGATTTTATAAATAGTACCAGGCAATGGAAAGTCCCTAAGATTTACTGATTTAAATGGGGTACGATTGTGGAGACTACAGACAATAATACGGTTGAAACCTGATAAGTTCCTTCTCTTTAAAAAAAAAACTGCTGATTGTATTTAAAGAGTGAAATTTCAGTTTCAAGTATACCTCTCTCTAGTTGAACGGTCAAATGAAATGTCTGTAACAATTTTCACCAGAATGTTTGGAAAAAGTGAACCTGATGGTGCGTCAAGCTGGCTGATTGTATGTGAGTGAGCAAATGTCGATGACAAGATTGATGGAAGTATTGGCTCACAGAAAATATGTGGGTATGCCGGCGTTGGACTGGCGTAAACACTGGTGTTGTCAGACTTTTCACAGAAAATAAACAGTGCCCCCAGCTAGGGAGTAGCCTGACATTTGTCTCTCCTGCGATTGCTGCGGTCCCGCAGAGGGCTGGCTGCCCCCATCACCTGTATTTTCTTATTGTGTTGCAGGTTGACCATGAAGGAGTGTGTGAATATATGTTAAAGCCTTGTGAAGCATGCAGCAGGATGGTACGGCAGATCGACCTCTCCCGACACTTGGAACGAGAGTGTCCGGAAAGAAACCTTAACTGCAAATTTTGTAAATTACTGTTTCATCATAAGGAGATAAAGGTAATTGAGAATGATGAATTCAGGTCCTGACCGTTTTTAGGGCTGTGCTGAGCTGGCTGGTCACAACTTGAGCAGCACCTCTGCGTTAAAGAGACAAAGATTCCTACTGGAGACTGCAGAGGGAGGATGAGAACAACGCTGGGATCAACTTGCACAACTGGCTGGAAATGTTAACAGCAAAAGCTCGTTTCCTGTGGCAGTAACTAACTGGGTCACAGTCACAGCCTCTTGTTCATTTACAGAATGTGTGGTCATTAATTATTGCTCATATCCCCTTGCCCTAGAAAAGATGGTGGCTTCTTGAACCACAGCAACTTGTGGCATTCACTGCATAGTTGGGTGTGGCAGTGGTAAAATTTATATTTTATTTGAAAATAACCATTCATTGAGGCAGCATGATCTGATGGGAATGAGATAGCAAGGGAAGAAATGATGAATTCTGGAACTTTCCCATCTGTTGACATTACTCCATCGTTGGCTGTTTCACTGTAAAAAGAGGAATCCAACCTCAAGAGTATTTGCTCTTTACCACTTTGTATAAATCTCTTGGTTAAGACTCATTCCACATCGAGTGCCCTGACCAACAGATCAGTGAACTCAGCACAGAGCTAGGACTTTTTGAGTTTTAGCCCCATCTTGACCAGGAATTCCCATCTTGTGTTGGATGTTGGTTCCCAGTTCTGAAAAATGAACCTTTTCTTGCTATGGATGTGCCTGTGAATTCCCAGTATTTCCTTTGTGTTCTGTTGAAAGTTTCAGCATTGATTCATTTCATTTAGTGTTAATATTTAAATAGTAAATGACACACACACATTGAGGAAGGACAGAAGGGACTCTATTTTCAATATCCTTCCCACAACTGATGTAATGCACCCAGTAGTCTCTGGCCACTGCCCTTGAAATGACTGCAGCTTGCGTGAGATCATTGAAAATTCAGAATTCACTGTGTCCAAAGCCCTCTTTCTCTGGCATCCAGTCATTTCCTGTGTCACAATCCTCAGTGAGTGAGAACAGATATTGACTGAAGACTAACATAGTGGAGAGCTGTCTCCTCCAGAAAGCTGTACTGGTGACCAGGGTGGGTGACCATTCACCAGCCTCTGGGCAGAATGAAGGAATGCAACAACATCACACACACTATCACCTCCTCCATCCCAGTCTTCTTATCAATGTGCAGTTTGAGACTTGTCCCAGTTTCAACAGTCTCCCCAATAATTAACTCTCCCCACAGTTATCTCAGTCACAGCACTCTAAGCAAAAACTCAAACACTGATTCAGTGGCAGACTGCAATGGGAAATGTGAAGACAAAATATTCCGTTGATGTTAGTCAGGGAATTCCCTCACGTAGCCCAGGGGAAAGAGGAAATCTGGAAATGGCGTGTGATTTAATGTTGTTCCGCTTCCTATTTTACTGTGTCAGAGAGAGAGAGAGAGGTCATTGCCAACAAACAGCTGCTGAGCATTATTAACTATTAGCTTCTTTAATCTGCTGGAGTTTTTCTTTTCGGTTATTTAAAGAAGCAGGGAATGGTTTTTGATTCTGTGTCCGTTAGGCTGTGGAAATTCAGTTTTATAAAGGCTTTCTGAATTTAAAAACAAACTAGCCCAATCCCAAGCTCCCCCAATCAGTTCATTATCCGTTATGGAAATGTAGTTCGGGTTTAGCTAACAGACTAAGGTTTTGGAAATGTACAAATTCAGAAAGACTTTTGTAAACAATGAGACGTGTGTAGCAGCAGAAAATATGGTGTCAAAGTGGCCATTTAGCAAATTGTCTCTGAAACATTAATCATCTCATTGAGTTCCGTCCTCCTGACATTTGCTGATTCATTGTCAACCACAGGACCTGCTACATCAATTGTCAGTGACTCAGCGCTCGACACCCCCCATACACACTCCCCGCCCATACACACTCGACACCCCCCATACACACTCGACACCCCCCATACACACTCGACACCCCCATACACACTCGACACCCCCATACACACTCGACACCCCCATACACGCTCGACACCCCCATACACACTCCCCGCCCATACACACTCGACACCCCCATACACACTCGACACCCCCCATACACGCTCGACACCCCCCATACACACTCGACACCCCCCATACACACTCGACACCCCCATACACACTCGACACCCCCCATACACGCTCGACACCCCCCATACACACTCGACACCCCCATACACACTCGACACCCCCCATACACACTCGACACCCCCCATACACACTCGACACCCCCATACACACTCGACACCCCCCATACACGCTCGACACCCCCCATACACACTCGACACCCCCATACACACTCGACACCCCCCATACACGCTCGACACCCCCCATACACACTCGACACCCCCATACACACTCGACACCCCCCATACACACTCGACACCCCCCATACATGCTCGACACCCCCATACACACTCCCCGCCCATACACACTCGACACCCCCCATACACGCTCGACACCCCCCATACACACTCGACACCCCCATACACACTCGACACCCCCCATACACGCTCGACACCCCCCATACACACTCGACACCCCCCATACATGCTCGACACCCCCATACACACTCCCCGCCCATACACACTCGACACCCCCATACACACTCGACACCCCCCATACACACTCCCCGCCCATACACACTCGACACCCCCCATACACACTCGACACCCCCCATACACACTCGACACCCCCATACACACTCGACACCCCCATACACACTCGACACCCCCCATACACACTCCCCGCCCATACACACTCGACACCCCCCATACACACTCGACACCCCCCATACACACTCGACACCCCCCATACACACTCGACACCCCCATACACACTCGACACCCCCCATACACGCTCGACACCCCCCATACACACTCGACACCCCCCATACACACTCGACACCCCCATACACACTCGACACCCCCCATACAGACTCGACACCCCCCATACACACTCGACACCCCCATACACACTCCCCGCCCATACACACTCGACACCCCCCATACACACTCGACACCCCCCATACACACTCGACACCCCCATACACACTCGACACCCCCCATACACACTCGACACCCCCCATACACACTCGACACCCCCATACACACTCCCCGCCCATACACACTCGACACCCCCCATACACACTCGACACCCCCCATACACACTCGACACCCCCCATACACACTCGACACCCCCCATACACACTCGACACCCATACACACTCGACACCCCCATACACACTCGACACCCCCCATACACACTCGACACCCCCCATACACACTCGACACCCATACACACTCGACACCCCCCATACACACTCGACACCCCCCATACACACTCGACACCCATACACACTCGACACCCCCATACACACTCGACACCCCCCATACACACTCGACACCCATACACACTCGACACCCCCCATACACACTCGACACCCCCCATACACACTCGACACCCCCCATACACACTCGACACCCCCCATACACACTCGACACCCATACACACTCGACACCCCCATACACACTCGACACCCCCCATACACACTCGACACCCCCCATACACACTCGACACCCCCATACACACTCCCCGCCCATACACACTCGACACCCCCCATACACACTCGACACCCCCCATACACGCTCGACACCCCCCATACACGCTCGACACCCCCCATACACACTCGACACCCCCCATACACGCTTGACACCCCCATACACACTCGACACCCCCATACACGCTCGACACCCCCATACACACTCCCCGCCCATACACACTCGACACCCCCATACACACTCGACACCCCCCATACACACTCGACACCCCCCAAACACACTCCCCGCCCATACACACTCGACACCCCCATACACACTCAACACCCCCATACACGCTCGACACCCCCATACACACTCCCCGCCCATACACACTCGACACCCCCCATACACACTCGACACCCCCCATACACACTCGACACCCCCCATACACACTCGACACCCCCATACACACTCGACACCCCCATACACACTCGACACCCCCCATACACACTCGACACCCCCCATACACGCTCGACACCCCCATACACACTCCCCGCCCATACACGCTCGACACCCCCATACACGCTCCCCGCCCATACACGCTCGACACCCCCCATACACACTCGACACCCCCCATACACGCTCGACACCCCCATACACACTCCCCGCCCATACACGCTCCCCGCCCATACACGCTCGACACCCCCCATACACGCTCCCCGCCCATGCACGCTCCTACAACACCCCCCCCTTACACACGCCTGCAACATCCCCCCTTACACATGCATCCCCCATACACACACACAGAACATCCACCTCCTTACACACCCGCATCCCCCATTCTCTCCCCCACACACACACACACATACACACACACACACACACACACATATCCCCCATACACATACACACACACACAACACCCACACACATTCCCTATACAGACACACGCGCGCACACACACGGTGGCATGGTAGCACAGTGGTTAGCACTGCTGTTTCACACTCCAGGGTCCTGGGTTCGATTCCCGGCTCGGGTCACTGTCTGTGTGGAGTTTGCACATTCTCCTTGTGTCTGCGGGGGTTTCCTCCGGGTGCTCCGGTTTCCTCCCACAGCCCAAAGATGTGTGGGTTAAGTTGATTGGCTGTGCTAAGAAATTGCCCCTTAGTGTCCAGGGATGCGTAGGTTACAGGGATTAGTGTAGGGATATGGGGGTAGGGCCTGGGTGGGATTGTGTTCGGTGCAGACTCAGTGGGTCGAAGGGCCTCTTTCTGCATGGTAGGGTTCTATGATGTTCCCCACACGCGCACACACACACAACACCCACGCACACATCCCCCATACACACACTCCACCCCCACTGCGTGGAGCCATCCCCACAGGCGTGGAACCCACCGCCCCATGCATCCCCCCCATGCACGCACGCATACATCCCCCATGCATGCAGACACCCACACACACGCATACACAAGTACACACCCCACAAACTGCTGCCCTCCCCCTCCCCCCCACAAGCTGCTGACACGGATGATGGGATCCGGTGGGATGATCCATTCTGGGTCCTGATTGACCCTGCTGCTTGTTGTGTCTGGGTTGCCAAGCTCTGAATGTTCAAAAGCAGCTGGTGCTTCTGAGCTCCGAGGGATTGCTGAGGATCAAGAGGAGAGCCATTGATTCAAATATTACTGCTGGAGTACCACTGAGAATAAATTAGTGATGCTGTTTGTCATTCACAGGCCCATGATGAAATCTGTTCCAAATTCCCATTAACGTGTGAATGGTGCGGAAAGAAAAAAATTCCAAGAGAAAAGGTAAAATGCTTGTTTGAAATAAATCAGGATTGGCTGCAGACCGGATAGCACGAGAAACATACTCGGCAACACTGCCAGAAATACCTTATTCCATTATTTTATATACATTTCACAGATGAAATCATTAGATTGTGATCATCAACTTTGCTCTTCTGAAAGCTCTGATTCTCTCTGGAGTACATTTCTACAGGCACTGACTCATTGTCATTGATAACAATGAACCTAAGTTCACTTGTGGCATCTCCTGCATTCTCACAAGAACAGGAGAAGACCACTCAGCCCATCGAGTCTGTTCCACCTTTCAATATGATCATGCCTGATCTTGAGCTTCCTGCCCACTCTCATTCCCCATATCCCTGAACTCCCCAACAGATCAAAACTTCAAATATGTTCAACAATAGAGTATCGACACCCTCTATGGTAGAGAGTTCCCAAGATTCACAATCTTCTCCTCAAACAGTCATAGAACATAGAACATAGAACATTACAGCGCAGAACAGGCCCTTCGGCCCATGATGTTGCGCCGACCAGTTACAAAACAATGACCCACTAGCCTAAACCAATCTCTTTTCATCCATAAGCCTATCCACAGATCTTTTAAACGCCCCCAAACTAGGTGCATTTACAACTGCAGCTGGCAGGGCATTCCAGTCCCTCACCACCCTCTGGGTAAAGAACCTACCCCTGACATCTGTCCTATAACTACCCCCCCTTAATTTAAAATCGTGCCCCCTCGTGCTAGCTTTCTCCATCCTAGGAAAAAGGCTATCACTATCTACCCTGTCTAAACCTCTAATCATCTTATATGTTTCAATGAGATCCCCTCTTAGCCGCCTTCTTTCCAGCGAAAACAACCCCAAATCTCTCAATCTCTCCTCATAGGATCTCCCCTCCATACCAGGCAACATCCTGGTAAACCTCCTCTGCACCCTCTCCAAAGCCTCTACATCCTTCCTGTAATGTGGGGACTAGAACTGCACACAAAACTCCAAGTGCGGCCGCACCAGAGATGTGTACAGTTGCATCATGACGCTGCGACTCCTAAATTCAATCCCCCTACCAATAAACGCCAAAACTCCGTATGCCTTCTTAACAACTTTATCTACTTGATTCCCAACTTTCAGGGATCTATGTACACATACACCTAGATCCCTCTGCTCCTCCACACTATTCAAAGTCCTCCCGTTAGCCCTATACTCAACACATCTGTTATTCCTACCGAAATGAATTACCTCACACTTCTCCACATTAAACTCCATTCGCCACCTCTCAGCCCAGCTCTGCAACCTTTCTAAGTCATCCTGCAAACTATGACACCCTTCCTCACAATCTACCACACCTCCGACTTTGGTGTCATCAGCAAACTTACTAATCCACCCAACTATACCCTCATCCAGATCATTAATAAAAATTACAAACAGCAGTGGCCCCAAAACAGATCCCTGAGGCACACCACTTGTAACCGAACTCCATGACGAATATTTCCCATCAACCACCACTCTCTGTCTCCTATCTGCTAGCCAATTCCTGATCCAATTACCTAGATCACCCCCAATCCCATACATCTGCATTTTCTGCAGAAGCCTACCATGGTGAACCTTATCAAACGCCTTGCTAAAATCCATATACACCACATCAACTGCCTTACCCCTATCCACCTCTTTGGTCACTTTCTCAAAGAACTCGATAAGGTTAGTAAGGCATGACCTACCCGCTACAAAACCATGCTGACTATCTCTAATCAACTCATTACTTTCCAAATAACTATAAATCCTGTCTCTAATAATCCTTTCCAAAACCTTACCCACCACAGAAGTAAGACTCACCGGTCTATAATTCCCAGGGAAGTCCCTTCTCCCCTTCTTAAACAATGGGACAACATTCGCTGTCCTCCAATCTTCCGGTACTATACCAGAGACTAACGACGACCTGAAGATCAGAGCCAGAGGCTCCGCAATCACCCCTCTTGCCTCCCAAAGAATCCTAGGGTAAATCCCATCTGGACCAGGGGACTTATCTATTTTCAATCCCTCTAAAATATCCAGCACATCCCCCGTATCAACTGCAATACTATCTATTTCACACCCCTGCACCCCAGTGTCCTCCTCAGCTACATTCCTGTCCCCTTGCGTGAACACCGAAGAGAAATATTGGTTCAACGCTTCTCCAATCTCCTCCGGTTCCACACACAACTTCCCTCTACTGTCTGTAACTGGCCCTAATCTTGTCCTAACCAACCTTCTGTTCTTGACATACTCGATAAATGACCCCTTATCCTGAGACTCTACCCCTCTGTTTCTGCAGGTCAGGGAATCTAAAATAATCTCCCAGCATCCACCCTGTCAAACCCCTTCAGAATCTTGTAGGTTTTAATGAAATTACCTCTCAATTTTCTAAACTCCAGAGAATGTCGACCCAATTTACTCAGCCTCTCATCATAGGACATTCCAGGGCCCAATCTAGTGAATCTTCACTGTACCGTCTCCAATGTAATTATATCTTTCCTTCAATGTGGGGACCAGAACTGCTCACAGTGATCCAGCTGTGCTCCCATTGAAAGTTTATCTAACTGTAGCGAGACTTATTTTTGTACTCCAATCCTTCTGCAATAAAAGTCAATGTGCTGTTTGTCTTCCTGATTGTTTGCTGCTAACCATCTGCATTTCCTGTGTGAACACACCCAAACATCTTTTCTATCCTTATGACCAAAATTACTAACTTAACACGTTCCCACATTAGCTCCATCTGCTATCTTGTTACCCATTCATTAACTTGTCTATATCTCTTTGCAGCCTCTCTGTGTCATCTCCACAGCTTACCCTTCCACCTCGCTTCATATCATCAGCAAAGTTAGATACATTATTCTCTGTCTCTTCTAGGTTACCAATATAGATTGTAACTAGCTGAGGCCCCGACGCTGATCCTGGTGACACTCCACTGTTAACTGCCTGCCAACTTGAAACAGCCCTGTTTGAACCCAGTCTCTTCTTTCTATCCATTAACCAATTATGTATTCATGCTTACACTCAATTCATGAGCACTTATCGTCTCTTTTAACCTTCTGAGTGCACCTTATCCGATGCCTTTCGGAAATCCAGACGTACTACATCGACTAATTCCCTTCATCTACCCTACTCGTTACATCCTCAAAAATATCTAATAATTTTGCCAAGCAGGGTTTACCGTTAGTAAGCTGTTGACTTATTCTAATCATACTGTGCTTCTTGAAGTGTATTGTCAACATGTCCTTAATTTTCCCAAAAAACGATGTTAGGCTAACTGGTCTGTAGTTGTGGAGATGCTGGTGTTGGATTGGGGTGGCTCTCTCTACTGGCCTGGTTTTTCTCACTCTTCCTTCTTGAAAAGAAGTGTAACATTTTCCCATTTCCAGTCTAATGGGGCTTTTCCTGAATCTAAGGAATTTTAGAAAATTATAGTCAGCACATCCACTGTCTCTGCAGCTTTCTCTTTTGGAACCCTAGGGTGCAGTCCTGGGATTTGTCGAATTTTAGACCCTTCAGTAGCCCTCCTGATATTAAACTCTTTATGCTGTAGGTCACTGTTTATGTAGTGAAGTTTCCAATTTCAAGGTACTTTAGAACATAGAACATAGAACATTACAGAACAATCAGGCCCTTCGGCCCTCGAGTTGCGCCGATCACATCAACCCCACCAATCTATTGACCTATCTATAACCCCCAATCCCATTAAACCCCATATATTCATCCAGAAGTCTTTTAAAAGACCCCAGCGAGTTCGCCTCCACCACCGATGATGGCAGCCGATTCCATTCACTCACCACCCTCTGAGTGAAAAACTTACCCCTAACATCACCTCTGTACTTCCCTCCCCGCACCTTAAATCTGTGTCCTCTCGTAGCGACCATTTCAACCTGGGGAAATAGCCTCTGAGAGTCCACCCTATCTATTCCTCTCAACACTTTATAAACTTCTATCAGGTCGCCTCTCAACCTTCACCTCTCTAGGGAAAAGAGTCCCAGCTCCCTCAACCTATCTTCATAAGGCATGCCTCCCAGTCCAGGCAACATCCTTGTAAATCTCCTCTGTACCCTTTCAATAGCTTCTACGTCTTTCCTATAGTGAGGCGACCAGAACTGCGCACAGTACTCCAAATGAGGCCTGACAAGGGTCCTGTAAAGTTGCAGCATTACCTCCCGACTCCTAAACTCAATCCCTCGATTAATGAAGGCCAGTACACCATACGCCTTCTTGACCACCTCCTCCACCTGCGAGGCCGATTTAAGAGTCCTGTGGACCCGGACCCCGAGATCCTTCTGCTCTTCAACTGCTACTGGAACTCCCTTAAAACTCATTTTGTATTTGAGTCTAACAGTAATGAGCGAGACTTTCATCCCATTATCAATGAGTTAGATAGAACCTTAGAACCTTACAGTGCAGAAACAGGCCCTTCGGCCCATCGAATCTGCACCGAACACAATCCCACCCAGACCCTATCCCCATACATTTACCTGCTAATCCCTCTAACCTACACATCCCAGGACACTAAGGGGCAATTTTAGCATAGCCAATGAACCTAACCCGCACATCTTTGGACTGTGGGAGGAAACCGGAGCACCCGGAGAAAACCCACGCAGACATGAGGAGAATGTGCAAACTCCACACAGGCAGTGACCCGAGCCGGGAATCGAACCCAGGACCCTGGAGCTGTGAAGCAGCAGTGCTAACCCACTGTGCTACCGTGCCGCCCAAATATCAACCGAAGAATTATAGTGCAGTTTGGAATTGCCTGCTACAGCACAGAACTGGGTAATGAAGAAAAGAGGGAGGTGTTTATAAACATGAGTTGTTGCTGCTCAGTGTGTTGTGGAGGGGGGGTGCGGGTGGACGGGCTGTTTGTATTGTGATGCTGGGCAGTGTGTGTTCATTCTGTGTGTTTCTCCGCAGTACTCTGACCATATTCGAACGTGTGGCAAGGTGAAGCTCCTTTGCCGTTTTAACGTGATTGGCTGTGAAATAGCTGTAAGTGCATTTTACTTTAGTCTGCATCACAACAATTGTGTCGTTCCACCCCCCCCACACCCCCCGCAAAACCCCGGTGGCCACCCCGCCGCTGCAAGCTGGACAGTGGTTTGAGGGTTGGGTATGTATCAATGCTGTCTTTGTGGCCCCTTTATATACTGGGCTGTACTTTATTACACAGATTGTGCAATGTGGTGCGCTAGAGTAATTGGTCAATGCCATCACTCTGACACCTGCTGGAACTTTGAATCTGGAATTTAAAGTCTGTTTTGTGATGTTGTGAAGCCAGTGTGAGGGCAAGTGGAGAATGAATTTAAGTACCATGAATTTCTCCTCTGACACCTGCTGTTGACTTCACGCATGTGGGGAGGAATCAGTCCTGTAGATAATAGTGCCCGTTTCCAGCTGAAGCAGTGTACGTGGGGCCAGATGTCTAAACCTTGGTCTTGTCTGTGATGCTGCTAGTTAGATGGTAGAATGTCAGACTCGAGTCTTTGTGTTCAGCAAGGCAATATTACTGGATCTACTAGCCAGAGGTCCATGTTAGAACAAGTTACCCTGCACCTTTCCTTTAAAATTCTTAATAGTTGAAATATTAACAATTCAAAGAATTCAGACAAACCAAACTGGAAATCATGTGACATTACTGCTTAACTGGAGACACCTGTAAAACGGTCAATGCTAATTTCCATCCAGAAAGGAGCAGCTCAGGTAAAGGGCTGTGACATGGTTCAAATATCTGGCTCCCCATTGACACTGTTTCTGGTGGAACCTCTGGACAATCACCTACAAGACTAATTCATCTCATGTGCCTACCAAATTGTCGTCTCTATTGGGAAAGTGGCTTGTCTTCGACCTGCCAATCCTGAAAAAATACATTGAACTTTGATTGTGGATTCACGTGAAACAATAATTCTTTATTCTGTGGTCTTTGCCCTGTAAACCTTTCTTCCACTATCCCCCTCTTTTATTGCTGAGTGAAAAAGATGGCTATGTTGCACCTCTCCACTTGTATTTGAGTGTGCCTGAATAAATTAACCCTCTGAATTTACCCTATCTCAAGACTGCTCTGGGATTATTAATAAAAATTACATCACACCCAAACTGAGAAGTTTAGAGGAGGCAGGGTGGCACAGTGGTTAGCACTGTTGTCTCACAGCACCAGGGACCCAGGTTCCGCTCCCGGCTTGGGTCACTGTCTGTATGGAGTTTGCACATTGTCCCCATGTCTGCATGGGTTTCCTCTGGGTGCTCCAGTTTCCTCCCACAGTCTGAAAGATGTGCTGGTCAGGTGGATTGGCCGTGCTAAATTCTCCCTCAGTGTACCCAAACAGGGTACTGGAGTGTGGTGACTGGCGGATTTTCACAGTAATTTAATTACAGTCTTAATAAAAGCCTATTTGTGACTAATAAATAAACTTACTTATGAGTTGGAAAATATGACACCATTTATAAGGGGAGAAATCAAATTGAAAACATCTTTCTCTTTCCAGACAGGTGGTAAGAGGAGAAATTGGGGCAATTTAAATGAATCCTGGTCTCTATATCGGAGAGATCAAGCTTAGACTGGGTTTTTGCTTTGCTGAGCATCTTCGCTCTGTACGCAGTCAGGACCCTGACCGTCCCGTTGCTTGCCACACGTGATCCTGTTCCTGTGCTCGTATTGTCTGTCCTTGGCCTGCTGCAATGTTCCACTGAAGCTCAATGCTAATTGGAGGAACAGCATCTCATCTTCTGGCTGGGCACTTTAAAGCTTTCTGGTCTCAATTCAACAACTTCAGATGATTAGCTTAACCCCGCCTTGATATCTATGTTTTCATTTTATTTTTATTGTTCTCTACCTTTTATTTCTTTATTGTCTTTCTTTTTGTTTCCCTCCCACTATGCCCCCCTATTTAATCCACTCTCTTCTTACCTTTTGTTCCGCCTTGGCTTCCCCTCCCCACCTTTCTCAATTTTACCTCTCTCCCACCCATACACACACACACACACACACACACACCACCTCTCCCCAACCCCCAACATCTTCATATGTCTCAGTTTACCTTCTGATTTCAGCTTCTCTGCCATTTGGCTATTCACACCCTTTATTCTGTCTCTGGACTACCATTAGCAGCCACAGGAACGAGGGGAAAGGCTCATCTTTCATTCCCTCACCCTGCAGTCTAAATATCTCCCACTTTCTATGCTTTTTAGCTTTGACAAAGGTTCATCTGGACTCAAAACGTCAGCTCTTTTCTCTCCTTACAGATGTTGATTGACCTGCTGAGATTTTCCAGCATTTTCTCTTTTGGTTTCAGATTCCAGCATCCACTGTAACTTTCTTTTAAATTAATCTTCCTCTTGAGTGTAACATTTAGCAGATCAGCAGGCTCCTGTTGACCAGTCTGGCTTATGAAATGATGGTCTTTGTGTAGCTGTTTCTGAATTTGGACTGTGCAGCCCACAGGGATAAATCAGTGTACGTTTCTGTGATGCTGCCGTTAGCTCCTTTTGTTCAGGGTTACACACAGACTTAGATTCAGCCACCGACAAAGCTCTGATGAAGGCTTATCCAGCCTCGAAACATTGGTTCTGTTCTCTACACAGATGCTGTCAGACTTGCTGAGATTTTCCACCATTTTCTGTTTTTGTTATAGATTCAGCCACTGTTGGTCTTTGTCACAGTGTAGAAAGAGATCGTTCGGCCCATTGAAATTGCACTGACTCTCTGAAGGAACTTTCTACCTAGTCCCACTCTCCTGCCATATTCCCCATTACCCTGCAGATTGTTTCTTTTCAGATAGCAATCCAATTCCATTGTGAATACCTCGAGAATTTCCTGAGAGGCTGCTTCCACCACCCTCTCAGGAAATTTGTTCAGACTCCAACCACCTACTGGGTAAAAACATTTTGCTTCATGTCATTTTGATTCATTCCCTTCAGGACCCATTCCCCTCAGGGTCTTGAATATCTCTTAACAAGTCTTCTCTCATCCTTCTTTTCTCCACGGAAAAGAGTCCCAACCTCGGCAATCTATCCCCATAGCCACAGTTCCTTATCCCAGGAATCATTCTCGTGAATCTCCTTTGTCCTCTCTGTAATGCCTTCACATTCTTAAGAACATAAGAAATAGGAGCAGGAGTAGGTCACCTAGCCCTTCGAGCCTGCCCCGCCATTCAATAAGATCATGGCTGATCTGAAGTGGATCAGTTCCACTTTCCCACTTTCTCTCCATTACCCTTAATTCCCTTGTCTATCAGAAACCTATCTACCCGTGACTTAAATATATTCAGCAAGGCAGCCTCCACCACTTCAACAGGCAGAGAATTCCAGAGATTCACCACCCTTTGAGTGAAGAAGCTCCTCCTTAACTCCGATCTAAACTGCCCCCCCCCCCTATTTTGAGGCTGTGCCCTCTAGTCCTGCTAGCCTTTCTAAGCGGGAAGAATCTCTCTACCTACTCTATATTTCTCTTCCTCAAGTATGGTATCTAAAATTTGAGCACAGTCTCCAGATGAAGCTTAACTAGTATCTTGTACAAGTTCAACCTGACCTTCTCTTGTACCCAATGACCCTCTGTTAATAAAGTCTAAGATACTGTGTGATTTATTAACTGCTCTCTCAACATGCCTTGCAATCTTCAGTTTGAGTGTACGTGTGCTCCGAGGTCCTCCAGTTCCTGCACGTCCTTTAGAGTTTCTCCCTTTATTTATTCTGTTTTTTCCTGCTACAATGAATCACTTCATATTTCTCTGCATTGAGCTTCATCTGCTACTTGTCTGCTCAACTTGCCAGCGTAACTCTGTTCTTTTGGAGTTCAAACTCTCCTCATCACAGTTGACAATGTTTTCAATCTTTGTTCCATCTGTAAATCCTGCTCTGAACACAGTCTGGATCATTAATAAATATCAGGAAGAGCAAGAGTTCCTACACCTCTGACCCCTGGGGAACTCCACGACTAATGCTCCTCCAATCTGACAAACATCCATTATAAGAACATAAGAAATAGGAGCAGGAGTAGGCCATCTGGCCCTTCGAGCCTGCCCCGCCATTCAATAAGATCATGGCTGATCTGTCGTGGCTCAGTTCCACATTCCGGCCCTCTCCCCATAACCCTTAATCCCCTCTCTTATCAAAAACCCATCAACCCGCTTCTTAAAAATATTTAGCGAGGCAGCCTCCACCACTTCAACGGGCAGAGAATTCCAGAGATTCACCACCCTTTGAGTGAAGAAGTTCCTCCTCAACTTCGTTCTAAACCGCCTCCCCTTTATCTTGAGGCTGTGCCCCCCTAGTCCTACTGTCCTTTCTGAGCGGGAAGAGTCTCTCCACCTCTATCCTATCCATCCCATTCATCATCACTATCCCATCCCATTCATTATCACTACTCTCTGCTTCCTGTCACTCAGACTGCTTCTTATCCCAAGTATCTACTTAATCTTTTATTCTATGATCTAGAATTCTTCACAAGTCTGGTGTGTGGAACTGTATCAAGTGCTTTTGGAAAAACCATTTAAGCCACATCAGCAGCATTGCCCTTTTCCACCTCAAAAAAAACTCCAGCAAGTCAGTTAAACATGACTTTCCTTTAATTAATCTGTGCTGGCTTTCCTTAATTATCCAGCGCAGATCTGAGTGACTATTAATTTTGTTCCAAACTGTAGTTTCCAGAAACTTCCCTACCACTGAAGTCAAACTAACTGGTCTGTAGGAACTGGCATTATCCTTGCACCCCTTTCTGAGCCAGGGTGTATCATTCAGGGAAGTCGTGTCTGACAAATTTACTGGAGTTCTAGGGCAGTGGATAGAGGAGAGCCGGTGGATGTGGTCTTTCTTGATTTTCAGAAGGCATTTGACAAGGTACCTCACAAGAGGTTATTGCAGAAGGTCAGGGGACATGGAGTTGGGGGTAGGGTGTTAGCGTGGATAGAGGATTGGTTGTCAAATAGGAGGCAGAGAGTGGGGTCAATGGGTGCTATTCAGATTGGTGGTTGGTGACTAGTGGAGTGCCCCAGGGGTCGATGCTGGGGCCTCAGCTTTTTACCATTTATATAGATGCTCTGGAGGAGGGAACCGAGTGCAGGGTGTCGAAATTTGCTGATGACACCAAGATTGGTGGAACGGCAAATTGTGCGGAGGGTGTGGAGAGTCTGCAGAAGGATCTAGATAGGCTGGGCGAATGGGCCAGGAACTGGCAAATGGAATTTAATGTTGGCAAGTGCGAGGTGGTCCACTTTGGTAGGAATAATGGTAGGAAGGATTATTACTTACGTGGCGAAAAACTGCAGCAGGCGACGGTGCAGAGGGACCTCGGGGTCCTTGTGAATGAGTCGCAAAAACCCAGCTTGCAGGTGCAGCAGGTGGTCAGGAAGGCGAATGGGATGCTGGCCTTCATAGCGAAGGGGATTGAATATCAAAGTAGGGAGGTCTTGCTGCAGCTGTATAGGGCATTGGTGAGGCCGCAGCTGGAGTACTGTGTGCAGTTTTGGTCGCCGCACTTACGCAAGGATATTTTGGCCTTGGAGGGAGTGCAGAGGAGGTTTACTAGGCTGATACCGGAGTTGAGGGGGTTGAACTATGAGGAGAGGCTGAATAAACTGGGCTTGTACTCGTTAGAGTTTAGAAGAATGAGGGGAGATCTCATTGAGACGTATAAGATGATGAATGGGATGGATAGGATAGAGGTGGAGAGACTCTTCCCGCTCAAAAAAGACAGTAGGACTAGGGGGCACAGCCTCAAGATAAAGGGGGGGCGGTTTAGAACGGAGTTGAGGAGGAACTTCTTCACTCAAAGGGTGGTGAATCTCTGGAATTCTCTGCCCGTTGAAGTGGTGGAGGCTGCCTCACTAAATATTTTTAAGAAGCGGGTTGATGGGTTCTTGATAAGAGAGGGGATTAAGGGTTATGGGGAGAGGGCGGGAAAGTGGAACTGAGCAGCGACAGATCAGCCATGATCTTATTGAATGGCAGGGCAGGCTCGAGGAGCTAGATGGCCTACTCCTGCTCCTATTTCTTATGTTCTTATTATGTTTCTTATTCATAATCGTCCAGTCCTCTGGCACCACCTGCTGTGGAGACTGGAAGATCATCACCAGCACCTCTCCAATTTCCACTCTGTTCCCTCAGTACCCTTCGATGTTTCTCATCCAGTCCTGGTACCTTATTGATTTTAAGGTGGCCTTTCTAACACCTCCTGTTTCCGAATTGTAAATTCTTTGAGCGTACTAGTTATCTTCTTTCTCACCTTGACCTGGGGAGCATCATCTTCCTTTGAAAGGACAGATGCAAAGTGCTTGAAATATATCTCCTCTATCTTTTTCTTCTATGTGCAAGTCCCCTTTTTTATCCTAATCAGCCCCACTTTTTCCATCCTTTTATTCTTATTCTTATAGAAGGCCTTTTATGTTAGCTACTCGTCTCTTTTCATTCTCCCTCTTGCTTTTCTTTTTTTTTTAACTTCCTCTCTGGTCTTTCTATATTCCATCTTCAGCCAATTCAATTCACTTCACGTGCTGTCAAGAAGTGGCTGAAGATACTGGATACTGCAAAGATTAAGGGCCCTATTTAAATTTCAACAATAGTACTGAAGCCCTCAGTTCCAGAATTTACCAAGCCCCTAGCCAAGGTGTCCCAGTACAGCTACAACACTGGCATCTACCCGGCAATGTGGAAAATTACTTGGTTATGTTCTGTACACAGAAAGCAGGACAAATCCAACCTGGCCAATTACCACCCAATCAGTCTACTCTTGTTCATCAGTAAAGTGATGGAACAAGTCATCAACAGTGCTATCAAACAGCACTTAGCAACAATCTGCTTGGTGACACCCAGTTTGGGTTCTGCCTGTGTAATTCAGCTCCTGCCCTTATTGCAACCTTGGTTCAGACATGGACAAAAAGAGCTGAATACCAGAGGTGAGGTGAGAGTGACTGCCCTTGACATCAAGGCTGCATTCAGCCGAGTGTGGCGTCAAAGAGCCCCAGCAAAACCGGCATCAGTGGATATCAGGGGGCAAATACTCCACTGGTTGGAGTCATACCCCTGGTACGTGGGAAAATCATTGTGGCGATTGGAGGTCAATCATCTCAGCTCCAGGATATCCCTGCGGGGAGTCCCTCAGGGTCGTGTCTTTGCCCCAACCACCTGCAGCTGCTTCATCAATGACCTTCCTTCTGACATAAGGTCAGAAGTGGGGATGTTCGCTGATGACTGCACGATACAGAAGCAGTCCATGTCCAAATGCAGCAAGACCTGGACAATATACAGGCTTGGACTGACAAGTGGCAAGTAACATTCACGCCACACCAATGCCAGCCAGTGACATTTCCAACGAGAGAGAATCTAACCATTGACATTCAGTGGCATTATCATTGCTGAATTTCCCCAAAATTAATATTCTGGGGGTCACCATTGACGAGAAACTGAATTAGACCAAGCAAGGCTCTGATGACAGCAGCTTCCAAACCCATGACCATGACTATCTAGAAGGCCAAAAGCAGCAGATACCTGGGAACACCACCAGCTGGAAGTTCCCCTCCAAGTCACTCACTATCCTGACTTGGAAATATATCACCATTCCTTCACTGTCGTTGGATCAAGATCCACAAACGTCCTCCCTAATAGCACTGTAAGTGTACCTACACCACATGAACTGCAGCAGTTCAAGAAGGCACCTTACCATCATTTTCTGAAGGGCAGTTAGGGATTGCCAATAAATACTGGCCTAGCCAGCGATACCTTTACTCTGTAAATTAATTTAAAAATAAGTTCACTCTAATTTTCCACTGTATTCTCTACCTGACCACTGTTTCCTGTTCATCTTCACCTTCATTTTCATCATCCAGGGGACTCTGGATTTATTTGTCTAACTGTTCACTTTAAGCGAACACATCTTGGAGTTGCCTGTAATATAAGGAGGCTGTTTGTTCAGGCAGTATCTATTCTGCCAAGAATTTGATTTCAACTCACTCGACTCTGATACATCTCATCCAATCAAAGTTGCCTTTCCCCATTAATTATGACGGTCTGAATTGTTCCTTATCTTTTTCCATGGCCAACCTAAACCTTTGGATGTAAGGTCCCCCTGAATGCTGTCCCACTGATATCTGATCCACTTGGGCTCCAGGACTGTGTCCCAGGACCAGGTTCAATGGTGACTCTCTCACTGGTCCAGAATCATAGTGTGGCAGAGCTTGCTGCACACGCTCCTGGAATTCCTGCCCCTCTTGTCCCTTTGTGCTATTCTTATCTCCACCAGTATTTGGCTAATTGAAATCCCCCGCTATAAGTATTCTGTAATTGCTGCACCTCTCTGTAATTTCTTTGCTGATTTCTATATCCCTTCTATTAAGTGGGGTTTATATACCACACTGATCGATGTTATTGCACCTTTTTCATTCATTCACCTCTAACCAGAGAGATTCTGCCCTTGATCCCTGTATCTCCAGTAATAACATCTTTGATCAACACTGCCACCCCTGCACCACCCCCCCCATATGATAGCAATAATACCATAGTTCCAGTTGTCACCCTGTGCCTGTAGTTCACCAAATCCTATTAACCACACTCCTTACATTCACATACATGGACATTAATCTGGATTTAGGCTTTATAAATTTTCTGACCCCACCGAATGCCTAGTCTAATTCTATCAAACTCTCTCAAGTATTCTGTCTGCCTTGATGCTACTCTTTGATATATCCTCCTTATCCATTAATAATTTTTTACTTTTCACTGCCAATTTTTCTCCTCTCTGAATTTCCCCTTAGGTTCCCATCCCCCTGTTTATTTTTGCAGCAGGAAATCTCTGTTCTGCAGATTAGCTGGTGTGTGCCCTTTAAGTTATTGTCTGACTTTAAATCCAGGTTGCAGTACACCAGTTTCCCATGCTTCTCATAACTGGCATTTGTTCTACAGGAAGCTTGATGTTATTGTGTAAATTGGACTGGTGTGTGTGAATCAATCAATTAGCAGATTATGTTAGCTTTTGGTGCTGGGGATTAGCCGCTCTGTTTTCCAGCTGCTTGTTGGGAACAGATGGATGGACGTCTGGAATCAGTGGACTCCCCTCCACTGAGGGGAAGCAGACTCTGGTGAAGTGAAGGATGCTCATTGTTAGCTCACGAGGGGCTCTTGTGGTTTATGTCAGGGTGGGAGGTGAAGCTGCGAGTTGAGTGGGAAGTCTGGATCAGTGCGTGCTAACTGTTATAAACCAACGTGGCGACATTTGGCTGGAGAGGGAGAAATCAGTCATTCCACACCATGTGTGGATTGGATCTCCTACTGATATCCCCAGTGGGGTAATTCCCAGCGAGCAACTCAAGAAACTCCTGACGAATGATCGCATGAGTGGGGTACTGAAAGAATACCAGTCCGAGGGTGACGAGTGTTAACACCTTCAGGAGAGGTGGAGGGAATTAACGAAAAGACATTCTTCCCACGCTGACGCAATGAATGCTGAAGTCCATTACAGAAAGCTGTTTGTTAATCCTTCAGGTCTATCAAAGGAAGTAAAGAGTCAGAATGAGATCATTTCTTTTCTCTGGTATGGTGTGAAAGGGAGATAATCCTGAACACATCTACACAACATCGGAATGTACAGACTGGTTCAAGAATAATCTCTTCAATAGCTGCAGTGAATTCCAGATAAGGGGAACAGAACAAACCCTGCAGGAGCTGGGGTGCTCTGACAGGGAGGGGCGAAGGGAGAGGAGCAGCAGCGGTGGGGGCAGGAGGAGGGGGGGGGCAGCAGCGGTGGGGGCAGGAGGAGGGGGGGGCAGCAGCGGTGGGGGCAGGAGGAGGGGGTGAGTCGCAGCGGTGGGGGGAGGGAAGAGAGGGGGAGCAGCAGCAGTGGGGGGAGGAGGAGGAGGAGGAGGAGGGGGGGCAGCAGCAGTGGGGGGAGGAGGAGGAGGAGGAGGAGGGGGGGCAGCAGCAGTGGGGGGAGGGGGAGCAGCAGCGGTGGGGGGAGGAGAAGAGGGGGAGCAGCAGTGGAGGGGGAGGAGGAGGAGGGGGAGGAGGAGAGGGGGAGCAGCAGCGGTGGGGGGAGGAGGAGAGGGGGAGCAGCAGCGGTGGGGGCAGGAGGGGGAGGAGGAGAGGGGGAGGAGGAGAGGGGGAGCAGCAGTGGTGGGGGGAGGAGGAGAGGGGAGAGGCAACAGCAAGAAGGGGGAGAAGGAGCAGCAAGTGGAGCAGCAGCGGTGGGGAGAGGGGGAGCAGCAGATCCCAGGACACTGAGAGAGACCCTTGCCCCGACGGGGACCCTCGCCCATAGACCCCACACTCTCAGCTAGCTGCTGAGCTGTATTAGTTTGCAAACTGTTGGCTGCTGGTTAATGGTAATCTGCATTCAGCTATCTGGTAATTACAGGTTTGTCCTGGAGATTACGAAGATTCTGTATATGCAACTTAGCTGATACCATTAGCAGAGAAATGTCTGGTACAGTCTCTGTCTCTGAACTTTTGTTTTATTTCTGATCTAACACACACACACAAATAATTGAACAAAAATAAACCTGACAAGGATCTAAGGCCTCACCAGAGAGAGCACAGCTTCCTGTTCAGTTGTATTCATTTAGATAAAATTCCTCTGTGATGATTTGTTGGATAAGTGCGTTATCTGGGCTGGTGACGTTAGTGCAGCTTCTGGGCATTCACATACATGCATGTTCATCCTGATTTAGGCTTTTTTTCTTTCTGCCCCAGGTCAGGGCTTGTGGCTTTGAATGGGTTTGCAGTACTCAGTGGCTCTGGGTGAGGGAACTATGCTTATTGTCCATTCGTGCATGAAGGAGTCGGCGTGTTTTGACATGTCATGATGTGGAGATGCCGGCATTGGACTGGGGTAAACACAGTAAGAAGTCTCACGACACCAGGTTAACGTCCAACCAATTTTTTTGATAGTAAACTCACAAGCTTTCGGAGGCCAGAACTTTCCATTCACCTGACGAAGGGGCAAACCCCGAAAGCTTGTGAGTTTACTATCAAATAAATTGGTTGGACTTTAACCTGGTGTTGTGAGACTTCTTCCTGTGTTTTTACATGTACATACACTGACATACACCCATGCACAAGTATACAAAAATAAGGCTGAATTGTGATGAGCAGATTGTACGCACTCCCTGTCTGGTCCCAAAAGGGAAGAGTTGTCGGTGGGGAGGGGGAGCACAGATAGAACATAGAACATTACAGCGCAGAACAGGCCCTTCGGCCCACGATGTTGCGCCGACCAGTTACAAAAACAATGACCCACTAACCTAAACCAATCCCTTTTTGTCCATAAACCTATCTACAGATCTCTTAAATGCCCCCAAACTAGGAGCATTTACAACTGCAGCAGGCAGGGCATTCCAATCCCTCACCACCCTCTGGGTAAAGAACCTATCCCTGACATCAGTCCTATAACTACCCCCCCTTAATTTAAAGCCATGCCCCCTCGTGCTAGCTTTCTCCATCCGAGGAAAAAGGCTATCACTGTCCACCCTATCTAAACCTCTAATCATCTTATATATTTCAATAAGATCCCCTCTTAGCCGCCTTCTTTCCAACAAAAACAACCCCAAATCCCTCAGTCTCTCCTCATAGGACCTCCCCACCATACCAGGCAACATCCTGGTAAACCTCCTCTGCACCCTCTCCAAAACCTCTACATCCTTCCTGTAATGTGGGGACCAGAACTGCACACAGTACTCCAAGTGCAGCTGTACCAGAGTAGTGTACAGTTGCAACATGACGCTGCGACTCCTAAATTCAATCCCCCTACCAATAAACGCCAAGACACCGTACGCCTTCTTAACAACCTTATCTACTTGATTCCCAACTTTCAGGGATCTATGTACACATACACCTAGATCCCTCTGTTCATCCACACTATTCAAAGTCCTCCCGTTAGCCCTATACTCAACACATCTGTTGCTCCCACCGAAGTGAATTACCTCACACTTCTCCGCATTAAATTCCATCCGCCACCTCTCGGCCCAGCTCTGCAACCTACCTAAGTTTCCCTGCAGACTATGACACCCTTCCTTACAATCTACCACACCTCCGACTTTGGTGTCATCAGCAAATTTACTAATCCACCCAACTATACCCTCATCCAGATCATTAATAAAGATTACAAACAGCAGTGGCCCCAAAACAGATCCCTGAGGCACACCACTCGTAACCGAACTCCATGATGAATATTTACCATCAACCACCACCCTCTGTCTCCTATCTGATAGCCAATTCCTGATCCAATTTCCTAGATTACCCACAATCCCATACATCTGCATTTTCTGCAGAAGCCTACCATGGTGAACCTTATCGAACACCTTACTAAAATCCATATACACCACATCAACTGCCTTGCCCCCATCCACCTCTTTGGTCACCTTATCAAAAAACTCAATAAGGTTAGTAAGGCACGACCTACCCGCTACAAAACCATGCTGACTATTTCTAATCAATTCATTACTCTCCAAATAACTATAAATCCTATCCCTAATAATTCTTTCTAAAACCTTGCCCACAACAGAAGTAAGACTCACCGGTCTATAATTCCCGGCAAAGTCTCTGTTCCCCTTCTTAAACAATGGGACAACATTCGCTATCCTCCAATCCCCCGGGACTACACCAGAGATCAATGATGACCTGAAGATCAGAGCCAGAGGCTCTGCAATCACCTCTCTTGCCTCCCAGAGAATCCTAGGGTAGATCCCATCCGGACCAGGGGACTTATCTATTTTCAACCCCTCAAGAATATCCAGCACATCCCCCTTATCAACCGTAATACTGTCTATTTTACACCCCTGCAACCCAGTGTTATACCATACATCTGCATTTTCTGCAGAAGCCTACCATGGTGATACCCCCAACGAGCTTCAGAACAGGAGGGGCAATCATTTGGGTGAAAATGCATTCTGTGACAAAGTGTTTCTGTATGGGTCTATAATACAGGTAATAACTTTAGTGATGTTACTTGAACTGATCATTGAATCATGTCACCCAAAGGTTTGTTGGATTCATAGAATCATAATCTCTTCTGCACTGTAGGGATTCTATTTGTACCATCGAGTCTACACTGACTCTCTGACAGAGTATCTTATCCCGGCCCTCGTAAGCCCACACATTTCCCATGGCTAATCTACCTATCCAGCGCATCTTTGGAGTGTGGGAGGAAACTGGACTGTGTACATGTGTCTCGGAGGAAACCCAGGCAGACAAGGGGAGGATGTACAGATTCCTCCCAGACAGTGACCTGAAGCTGGAATTGAACCCGTCTCCCTGGCACTGCTAACAGCAGTGCTAACCACTGTGCCACCTTACAGACCAATCTATTGTTCCGTCTGTCTGCCCTGCTGCTCTGAATTCGATATTTATTACAGCCCCTAACTCCTCATAAGAACAAAGAACAACACAGCACGGGAAACAGGCCCTTCGGCCCAACGAGCCCAAGCTGCCGTCCCATTTCATTTTCTGCAAAAAAGGGCTGGGGCACAGGAAACAAGAATGAGACCCTGAATACAGTGATAGCAGTTCAGATCAAATGATGCGAGGTGTTTGTGTTAGATGCATCAGTTGTTCTGATCCATTTTCACCAGAGGGTCACACTGTCTGAGTAGATTACTCAGAGACTGTCCAGTGAAGAAAGGGATGCGCGAATGCGTGTGCGTGTGTGTGTGCGCGTGCGTGTGCGTGTCTGTGTCCAGCTTTTCACCCCTCAGCTCAGCTCAGCTTGGGCGTGCGCAGGCTTGATAACAGGGCTTAATATCACACCTTAATAGTGGTCAAACATAAAGGCAGGGTCTAGGGTTACACGTGTACACACGTGTACACGTGTGCACGTTGCCATATGTGGACATTTCTGGAGACAGCACATCTCCCAAAAGCCCACATATGCGGGAAATGTCTAGAGGTGCAGCGACTAAGGGCCCGGGTGAGGCAGCTGGAACTGAGGCTGGAGGATATGTTTTTAGTTAGGGAAAATGAGGAAGTAATGGAGAGGAATGGCAACACTGAGCAAATACCAGAACCTACGAGGAGAGATGGATGGGTTACAGTTAGGAAGAGCAAAAAGAACAGGAGTCATGGCACTAGTAACGCCCCGGAGGAATTACCCCGGAATGTCAAGGGTGGGGTGACAGCTGGGGTAAAAAAGGGGGAGGGAGATCGGAAAGTGAAGAGTGCAGGGTGTGAGATAGTGGTGGGGGATGGGAAAGTCAAGGGGATTGACAGGCAGTTCTGTGGGCAAAAGCGGGACTCCAGGATGGTAGTCTGCCTCCCTGGAGCAGGGGTACAGGATGTCTCAGAAAGGGTAGAGGGAATTTTGAAGGGTGGAGGAACTGAGTCGGATGTGATAGTGCATGTAGGAGAGAAGGATGTAGGAACAAAGTGCAGGGGGGACATACGCAGGCAGTTCAGGGAGTTGGGGGCCAGGCTGAAATGTAGGGCCTCCAGGGTGGCATTCTCTGGGCTGCTGCCGGTGCCTGGGGCTAGCAGGGCTAGAAATAATGAGATAATCCAACTAAATGCTTGGTTGAAGGATTGGTGTAGGGCAGAGGGTTTTATATTCGTAGACCACTGGGAAGTCTTTATGAAAGAACGGCAAATATACAAGAGGGATGGGGTACAGTTAACTGGGAAGGGCATGCATATCTCAGCTGGAAGGTTAGCTGGAGTGTATCGGCAGGGTTTAAACTAATATGGAGGGGGGGTGGGGAGGTAGACGGAACTGGGATTGGGGATAGGGTTAAGCCCGGAGGGTAGGAAGAAGGATCGGATTGTTTCTGAGGGTCTTCGGTGCATGTGTTTCAATGCCAGGAGTGTGACTGGCAAAACAGATGAACTGAAGGCATTAATGTTCGAAAGGAAGTTGGAAGTGGTGGCGGTGACAGAGACTTGGTTAAAGGAAGGGCAGGACTGGCAGTTGAATGTTCCTGGGTATAAGTGTTTCAGGCGAGATAGGGGTGGGTCGCTGAGAGGTGGGGGAGTGGCGTTGTTAGTTAAGGATTGCATTGTAGCAGTGCAGAGGGAGGGAGGTACAGAGGATATAGGAATCGAGTCGCTATGGGTGAAGTTGAGGAATAGGAAGGGAGATGTTACTATGTTGGGTGTGTACTACAGACCGCCTAACAGCCCGAGGGCTGTGGAAGAAGGGATAAGCAGGGACATTCTAGATAAGTGCAGGAAGAATAGGGTGGTGGTAGTGGGAGATTTTAATCTCCCCGGGGTAGATTGGAATGTACCGAGATCAGAGGGTGCTGACGGGGAGGAACTTGTACAGTGTGTAATGGAAGGATCCCTGGAGCAATACGTGGATAGACCAACCAGGGAGGGGGCTATACTGGACTTGGTTCTGGGGAATGAGCCTGGGCAGGTGGTTGACGTTGAGGTAGGAGAGCATGTGGCTAACAGTGACCACAACTCTGTCTGGTTCAAGATATTAATGGATAAAGATGAAGCCTGTCCTAAGGGGAGAGTGTTAAATTGGGGGAGGGCTAGATACAACCGGATTAGGCAGGATCTTAAAGATACGGACTGGGGTACGCTGTTTAACGGTAGGTCGACGCTGGGTATGTGGGAGTCTCTCAAGGGAAAACTAAAATCTTTGCAGGAAAGACATGTGCCGGTCAAGAGGAAGGATGGGAAAGGTAGGATTAGAGAGCCGTGGGTAACTAGGGATATTGAGGACCTGGTCAGGAGAAAGAGGGAGGCGTACACTAGATCTAGGCATTTGAGGACAGAGATAGCGTTAGAAGAATACAGAGAATGTAGGAGAGAACTTAAAAGGGGCATCAGAAAGGCAAAAAGGGGCCACGAAATGGCTTTGGCGGGTAGGATTAAGGAAAATCCTAAGGTATTTTACTCTTATATTAGAAACAAAAGGATGGTTAGAGGGAACATTGGTCCTCTCAGGGACAGAGGAGGGGAACTATGCTTGGAGCCTGGGGGAATGGGGGAAATCTTGAATGAATACTTTGCGTCGGTATTCACTCAGGAGAGGGGTCTGATCTCTGCTGCTGTGCTTGAGAAGTTTGAGGATCCGTTGAGGGAAATAGTCATCACGAGGGAAGAGGTGTTGGGACTTTTAGACAGTATAAAGACGGATAAATCTCCGGGGCCTGATGGCATCTATCCCAGGCTGCTAAGGGAGGTGAGGGATGAAATTGCTGGGCCTCTGACGCAAATCTTTGTCTCTTCTTTGGACACAGGTGAAGTCCCAGAGGATTGGCGGTTTGCAAATGTAGTACCGTTGTTTAAGAAGGGTCAGAGGGATAACCCAGGGAACTATAGGCCTGTGAGCTTGACTTCAGTTATAGGCAAGATAATGGAGAGGATCCTCAAGGATAGGATGTATGAGCATCTGGAGCGCTGCAATCTGATCAGGGATACGCAGCATGGCTTCGTTACAGGGAGGTCGTGCCTTACGAATCTATTGGAATTTTTTGAAGAGGTGACAAAAACGGTTGACGAAGGACAAGCCGTTGATGTTTTGGAGTTGGTTCAGCATAGAACCCTACAGTGCAGAAACAGGCCCTTCGGCCCATCGCGTCTGCACCGAACACAATCCCACCCAGACCCTATCCCCATATCCCTACACATTTTACCTGCTAACCCCTCTAACCTACACATCCCAGGACACTAAGGGGCAATTTTAGCATAGCCAATGAACCTAACCCGCACATCTTTGGACTGTGGGAGGAAACCGGAGCACCCGGAGAAAACCCACGCAGACACGAGGAGAATGTGCAAACTCCACACAGGCAGTGACCCGAGCCGGGAATCGAACCCAGGACCCTGGAGCTGTGAAGCAGCAGTGCTAACCACTGTGCTACCGTGCCGCCCCATGTCTATATGGATTTCAGTAAGGCGTTTGACAAGGTCCCTCATGGTAGGCTGATAGAAAAGGTGAAGGCTCATGGGATACAAGGCCAGGTATGTAGATGGGTGGAGAACTGGCTTGGGAGGAGGAGACAGCGGGTAGTAGTGGAGGGCTCCTTTTCCAATTGGAGGTCTGTCACCAGTGGGGTGCCGCAGGGCTCGGTACTAGGACCTCTACTATTTGTAGTATATATTAATGACTTGGAAGAGGGGGTAGGTGGTGTGATCAGCAAATTTGCTGATGACACTAAGATGGTTGGATTGGTGGGTACTGAGGAGCAGTGCCTGGCAATGCAACAGGACATAGACAGGCTGGTAGATTGGGCAGATAGATGGCAAATGGAATTTAATCCAGAGAAATGCGAGGTGATGCACTTTGGCCGGAATAATGTGGAGGGGAGTTATATGTTAAAAGGTAGAACTATCCAGAGTGTAGATACGCAGAGAGACCTGGGGGTGCAGGTACACAAGTCCCTGAAGGTGTCGGTGCAGGTGCAGAATGTGATGAGGAAAGCATATGGCATGTTAGCCTTCATAGGAAGGGGTATAGAATATAAGAGTAGGAGTCTGATGTTGCAGTTGTATAGAACGTTGGTTAGGCCTCACCTGGAGTACTAGGTCCAGTTCTGGTCGCCGTACTACCTGAAGGATGTCGAGATCCTGGAGAGAGTGCAGAGGAGATTTACCAGGATGTTGCCTGGTATGGAAGGGCTGTCTTACGAGGAAAGATTGAACGCACTTGGGCTGTTTTCCCTTGAGAGACGTCGGCTGAGGGGGGATCTAATAGAGGTTTATAAGATTATGAAGGGGATAGATAGAGTAAATGGTGGTAAGCTTTTTCCGCTATTAGAAATGGATAGAACGAGGGATCACGGGCTTAGGGTGAGGGGGGCTAGATATAAGACTAATATTAGAGGGCAGTTTTTCACACAAAGGGTAGTGGGGATGTGGAATGCACTGCCGAGTAAGGTGGTGGAAGCAGGCACGCTAGGGTTGTTCAAGAGTCACTTGGACAGCCACATGAGCGGTCTACATATAGGGGGATATAGCAGGCCTTACTAAGCATTGTAGGTTTGGGGTTCAGTTTTAGCCTCAGGGATATAGAGTCTTTTAATAATGAATTTTTTATCCACAGGCATTTAAGTCCAGTAAGGGGCATGCATGCGGCAGGTTGTGGTGGGCTGCTCTTGGATGTTGCTTCGGGAGTTGCCTATTGCTTCATGTCGTTGGTGTGCTTAAACTGGACCATCTCAAGGGCAACATGACAGCTCAGAGACTATCTCTGTTGCTGTGCGGACACATGGATTTGGGCCTGTGTCTGTGGGAGTTTGCGCGTTCTCCCCGTGGTTGCGTGGGTTTCCTCCGGGTGCTCCGGTTTCCTCCCACATCCCAAAAATGTGCTTTTAGGCTGATTGATTGGGTAACAAATTGTCCCTATATTGTACCTCCCTGATCCTCACACATTAGGCGTAGACTAGAATCATGAATAGGTCACTGAGACAATGGGACGGCGGCGCGGGCTCGTTGGGCCGAAGGGCCTGTTTCCCGTGCTGTGTTGTTCTTTGTTCTTCTTTGTTCTTTGTTCTCAGCTTGTATTATAATTATAGTCCGGAGGAAAGCTCCCTCTTTATGCTTTGTTCTGGAGAAGTGGTGACCTGGATAAGGCCACATCGAGTGCCCATTCCTAGTTGATTTGCGAGATGGGACTGGAGTTACATGTTGGCCAGACTGGACACTCTCCCTTGTGCTGAAGCAGGAAATGAAGCAGTTTTTGCAGCAATCCGTTCCCTGGATGCTTATGTGTGAAATGAGTTCAATTTAATTTGTTAAACAGGGTCCCAGCGTGAAACTTCCTGTAAATCATTGTGAGGAACCACAGGAAGAACAGGTTTGGGAAATGTGCTCAGTGAAGTTATTTTTTAGGCAGTGTGAAAAGAGTCTGTCATGTACCTAAATATTTGATATAAAAATAGAGAATGCTGAAAATACTCAGCAGGTCTGGCATCATCTGTGGAGAGTCAGTATGACTGTTAAATATTTGATGCTTGAATTGGCCCAGGTTGCAGTTTGGTACAGATATCAAATCTGTATCTCAACTCTTTAAAGAAAGATGCGTGAGCAAAGTGTGGGAAAACACTCTGTCTGCCTTTGCTATCGGGCTGCTGCAGTGGAACTCCCTCTAATCCAGCTGTTTCTGTGGGGCTGGAAGCTGACATCCTCTCATGTCAGCTGCAGACGATAACTACACAGTTTGACATGATGATATTATTGCCTATAAGGATAGTCCTTCCTAAATATCAGCTCTGACTTCAGGTGAGGTCAGTTGCACGATGCTAGCACACCTGTCAGTGTGGTTAACTGAAAACAAACACTAGCATCGAACCCTACAGTGCAGAAAGAGGCCCTTCGGCCCATCGAGCCTGCACTGAACACAATCCCACCCAGGCCCTACCCCCCATATCCCTACATATTATACCCACTAATCCACACATCCCTGGACACTGAAGGGCAATTTCTTAGTATGGCCAATTAACCTAACCCACACATCTTTGAACTGTGGGAGGAAACCCACGCAGACACGAGGAGAATGTGCACACTCCACACAGACTCTAGGCTCCAGTTGCTGAGTAAGTTTGGAGGAACAGGATTTGGTTCCAAGTTAACACAGTATTGAACTTACAGGCACATGGCTTCATCGTCTGATGTCCATGAGTGTGCCGGAAGGTGCTGAATGTCTTTGCTGTCGTGTGTGTATGTCATGTATTCTTTATAAATTCTTCAATTGATTTATTCCAGGTTGAGAAGGAAAAATTGCTTGAACACGAGAGTCAGTGTGTTGTGGATCACCTGCAGTTGGTGCTCCAACACGTTTTAGGCATCAAGACAGCAGTGGAAAGCTTGCAGCCTCTGAACCTGCAGCAGACCAGTGCTAAAGTAAACCAACTGTTCACATCCATTCGAGAAATGGAGGGGACACTGGGACCATTCCAGTCAATGTCTCTCAGACAGCAGGGCTCTTCCTCGCCCGAGGACCTGGGAAAGCTGCTGCTGGCGGAAAAATTAGAAGACGTGCAAAAGCGATGTGGAACTCTTAAACACAAAACGGAAACGTTTGAAAACATTGTTTGTGTTCTGAATCGTGAGGTGGAGCGAGCCTCGGTCAGCATGACAGCTTACGAACAGCAACACAAATTGGACCAGGAGAAGATTGAAGCTTTACAAACAAAGGTGAGTAAATCTCACAACTATCCCTGCGAAAGCCGGTCTCTGAGCAGCCTGCAACCTTTGAAGGAAGCTGCTGTGGTGTGGGGCTACTTGCCGCCACTTTCTCACACACGTGGTTATTGCTCCTGTGCCTGCCTCAGCAGCTGCTCTAAGGTCACATTTTGACATTGGAAAAAGATTTCATAACATGATGGAGCAAAGGTCATTGAATGATTGGCCGAGCCTTGCACCTCTTTGACCAATGGTGCATCATGTCATGCATGCAGGATCAAAAATAATCTTTCACAGCCCAGAAACAAATCCCTCCATTGTCTAACTGGTGGTTACAAGTCTTTGAGAAGAAAATGTTATTTTGGGCCTTTTCTGCACTGTGTAACTCTGATGACACAAAAGTCGGAGGTGTGGTAGATTGTGAGGAAGGGTGTCATAGTCTGCAGGAAGACTTAGATAGGTTGTAGAGCTGGGCCGAGAGGTGGCGGATGGAATTTAATGCGGAGAAGTGTGAGGTAATTCACTTCGGTAGGAGCAACAGATGTGTCGAGTATAGGGCTAACGGGAGGACTTTGAATAGTGTGGATGAACAGAGGGATCTAGGTGTATGTGTACATAGATCCCTGAAAGTTGGGAATCAAGTAGATAAGGTTGTTAAGAAGGCGTACGGTGTCTTGGCGTTTATTGGTAGGGGGATTGAATTTAAGAGTCGCAGCGTCATGTTGCAACTGTACACAACTCTGGTGCGGCCGCACTTGGAGTATTGTGTGCAGTTCTGGTCCCCACATTACAAGAAGGATGTGGAGGCTTTGGAGAGGGTGCAGAGGAGGTTTACTAGGATGTTGCCTGGTATGGTGGGGAGGTCCTATGAGGAGAGACTGAGGGATTTGGGGTTGTTTTTGTTGGAAAGAAGGCGGCTAAGAGGGGATCTTATTGAAACATATAAGATGATTAGAGGTTTAGATAGGGTGGATAGTGATAGTCCTTTTCCTCGGATGGAGAAAGCTAGCACGAGGGGGCATGGCTTTAAATTAAGACGGATGTCAGGGGTAGGTTCTTTACCCAGCGGGTGGTGAGGGATTGGAATGCCCTGCCAGCTGCAGTTGTAAATGCGCCTAGTTTGGGAGCGTTTAAGAGATCTGTAGATAGGTTTATGGATGAAAAGGGATTGGTTTAGGCTAGTGGGTCATTGTTTTTGTAACTGGTCGGCGCAACATCGTGGGCCGAAGGGCCTGTTCTGCGCTGTAATGTTCTATGAGACTCCACACGGGCATCACTAGGATGGGCCAGCATTTATTGCTAACTGCCATTTTAGTGCCTGCTGTAGTATTCTGTAAAGCAGGATTATAGGGACTGTGTACATGTGTCTAATTAAGCTGTGAACTGAGTGTCCTCAAAGGGACTAGGTGTGAAAGGCAAGCATTTGAAGTGAATAGGGCCAATTGAACAGTCTTCAGGTAAATAAGATATGGGTAGAAATTTGCATTAGTAGATAAAGAAAATTTGTTGAAATCCACTGATAAATTTCAAAGGGAAGTAAAAAGGGGTTTAAACTGGGTAAGGTCATAACTGAATGAGGCAGAGTTTTTCAGCATTTTACCCAGAAGTAGTAGGAGAACATAAAAGTTTAAAGAGTGGGAACACAGAGCGGTGACAGTTTAAAGAGTGGGAACACAGAGCGGTGACAGTTTAAAGTGTGGGAACACAGAGCGGTGACAGTTTAAAGAGAGGGTACTTCCGGTTCTCGGGGCTTGTTAGAGGGTAGTTTACTTCCGTACCGGAAGTTAGGCCAGGGGATTGTCGTTAAGGGGGAGCGGGGGGTATAAAAAAGGGGTAGCAGCATAGAGCGGGCAGCGTCAGGAGCGGGCAGCGGAGTGAGTGGGGAACAGAGTGAGAAGGGCTTTGGCTCTCTGGGCTTAGGGGAGAGTAGGCTTGGAGAAGGTGAGTGGCAGATTTCTACCTTTGGGAGCTTACAAGAAGTTGGGATATGGCAGGGAATATAGGTAGGAACATAAGTTGTATCAGGTGCCACATGTGGGAGTTCATGGTGGTGTCACGTGTCCCCAAGGTCCACATCTGCAGTAAATGTTTGGAACTGCAGCGCTTGAGGGCCCGGGTCAGGCAACTCGAAGGGCGGCTGGAGGACGCTTTTTTAGTAAGGGAGAACGAGGCGATAATGGCTGGGAACCATGAGAAGGAGGAGGTCTCAAGGGCTGAAGGGAAGGGCGGATGGACGACTGTGAGGAGGGGAAAGGGGAAGAAGAAGAGCAGTCAGGGTCCCCCAGCCTCCCCAGAGGCCTCCCAAGGTTCGTCGACAGGGGGACTGAAAGATAGGCAGGAAGGGGAGACTAACTTACAGGGACAGAAGAGGGCTGGTAAGGTGATAGTGGTAGGGGACGGGAGGGTCAGAGGTATCGATAGGAGGTTCTGTGGACAGAGGCGTGATTCCAGGATGGTGGTCTGCCTCCCTGGAGCAGGGGTAAAGGATGTGTCGGACAGGGTAGAGGGAATTTTGAAAGGGGAGGGGGCACAGGGTGAGGTCATAGTACATGTAGGGGAGGGGGACATAGGAAGGAGGAGTAGGGTAGAGGTACGTAGGCAATTTAAGGAGTTGGGGGTCAAACTAAAGAGTAGGACCTCCAGGGTGGCAATCTCTGGGTTGCTGCCCGGTACCAGCAGGGCGAAGAATGAAGAGATCATGCAGCTGAATGCATGGTTGAGGGATTGGTGTAGGGTAGAGGGCTTTACTTTTGTGGATCACTGGGAGGTGTTTAAGAGAGAAGGGCAATTGTACAGGAAGGGTGAGGAGAATTTGAATGGGAGGGGAACTAATGTCTTAGCGGGGAGGTTAGCTGGGGTGTTTACGAAGGGTTTAAACTAATATGGAGGGGGGGTGGGGAGGTGGCTGGGAGAGAGTCGAGTGAAAGGAAAAGTATCAGGGAGAAGGTGGTTCTGAGGGACACTTGTGGGTTGAACTGTGTCTGTTTCAATGCTAGGAGTGTGGTAGGGAAAACGGATGAGCTTGGGGCCTTGATGTTTGTGAGGCAGTTAGATGTGGTGGCTGTAACGGAGACGTGGTTACGGGAGGGGCAGGACTGGCAGCTGAATGTTCCTGGGTACAAGTGTTTTAGGTGTGACAGAGGAGGGATGAAGAGAGGAGGAGGGGTGGCACTGTTAGTCAAGGAAAGCATCACAGTAGTGCAGAGGGAGGACGATAGGGAAGAGATAGGGATTGAGTCAGTGTGGGTGGAGTTGAGGAATAAAAAGGGAGAGATCACATTGCTAGGGGTGTACTATAGGCCACCCAACAGCCCAAAGTCAGTGGAGGAAGGCATTTGCAGGGGCATTTTGGACAGGTGCAGGAAGAACAGAGTGGTTGTAGTGGGTGATTTTAATTTTCCTGGAGTGAATTGGAGGGGGCCAAGAGCTGGGGGTATGGAGGGAGAGGAGTTTGTGAACTGTGTTATGGAAGGGTCGCTAGAGCAGTATGTAACTAGCCCGACTAGGGGAGGGGCTATATTGGATCTAGTGTTGGGAAACGAACCTGGGCAGGTGGGTGAGGTAGAGGTAGGCGAACATGTGGCGAACAGTGATCACAAGTCCGTCTACTTTAGGATAAAAATGGAAAGGGACGAGTGCCGTCCGAGTGGGAGTGTGCTGAATTGGGGAAAGGCGAGCTATGGCAGGATTAGGAGGGAGCTGCAGCAAACTGATTGGGAGGGACTGTTAGCTGGCAAGTCCACGGTTGGCAAGTGGGAGGCATTTAGGGACAAAATGAAATGGTTGCAGGGGAGGTATGTTCCGGTTAAGCGAAAGGATGGGAAAGGAAGGATTAGACAGCCGTGGATTACGGAGGATATTGAAGACTTGGTCAGGAAGAAGAGGGAGGCGTATGTTAGGTCAAAACAAATGGGTACGGAGAGTGCGCTGGAAGAATACAGCGAGAGTAGGAGGGAGCTAAAAAGGGGAATTAGAAGGGCGAAGAGAGGGCATGAGATGGCTTTGGCTGGTAGGATTAAGGAAAATCCAAAGGCATTTTATTCCTATATCAGAGGCAAGAGAGTAGTTAGAGGGAAAATTGGTCCTCTTAGGGACAAGAGTGGTGAGTTGTGTATTGAGTCGGAGGGGATGGGGGAGCTCCTGAATGAATACTTTGCGTCGGTATTCACAAAGGAGAGGGGTTTGGAATCGTGTGGTCTCTTGGAGGGAGTGGAGGTTTATTTGCAGGATATAGTTATTACGAGAGAGGAAGTGCTAGGGCTTTTAGGTAGCGTAAGGACGGATAAAGCTCCGGGGCCTGATGGTATTTATCCCAGGCTGCTTAGGGAGGCGAAAGATGAAATTGCTGGGCCTCTGGCGCAAATCTTTGTCTCTTCTTTGGACACAGGTGAGGTCCCAGAAGACTGGAGGGTAGCAAATGTGGTCCCGTTGTTCAAAAAAGGCAGTAGGGATAACCCTGGGAATTATAGACCGGTGAGTTTGACGTCGGTGGTAGGGAAGTTAATGGAAAAAATACTTAGGGGTAGGATGTATGAGCATTTGGAGCGTTGCGATCTGATTAGGGATACGCAACATGGCTTTGTTAGAGGGAGGTCTTGCCTTACGAATCTGGTGGAATTCTTTGAGGAGGTGACAAAAACGGTTGACAATGGGAGAACCGTTGATGTCATCTATATGGATTTCAGTAAGGCGTTTGACAAAGTCCCTCACGGTAGGCTGGTAGAAAAGGTTAAGGCGCATGGGATACGAGGCAAGGTAGCTAGGTGGATTGAGAACTGGCTGGGAAATAGGAAACAGAGGGTAGTTGTGGAAGGGACCTTGTCGGGCTGGAGGTCAGTGACCAGTGGTGTGCCGCAGGGCTCAGTACTGGGACCTCTCCTCTTTGTAGTCTACATAAATGACTTGGAAGAGGGCGTAGGTGGTGTGATTAGCAAGTTTGCTGATGACACCAAGATGGCAGGGTTGGCGGGTACGGAACTGGAGTGTCAGGTGATACAACAGGATATAGATAGGTTGGTGCAGTGGGCAGATAGGTGGCAGATGGCATTTAATCCTGACAAATGCGAGGTGATGCATTTTGGACGGAATAATGCAGAGAGGAGCTATGAGATTAAAGGGAGGCCGATTAGGAGTATTGACATACAGAGGGACCTGGGAGTGCAGGTTCACAAATCCTTGAAGGTTGCATCACAAGTGGAGAAGGTCGTTAGGAAGGCTTATGGGATGTTGGCCTTTATAGGAAGGGGCATAGAGTATAAAAGCTGCTGTCTAATGCTTCAGTTGTACAGAACGTTGGTTAGACCGCATTTGGAGTACTGCGTCCAGTTCTGGTCACCTTACTACCGGAAGGACGTGGAGTCTCTGGAAAGGGTGCAGAGGAGGTTTACCAGAATGTTGCCTGGCATGGGGGGACTGGGTTACAAGGAGAGGTTGAAGAAACTGGGACTATTCTCCTTGGAAAGGCGGAGATTGAGAAGGGACATGATAGAAGTATATAAGATAATGAAGGGAATGGATAGAGTTAATAGTGAGAGACTGCTCCCTAGACTAGATACAAACACGAGAGGTCATCATTTAAGGGTGAGGGGGGAGAGGTATAATTTGGAGGTGAGAGGAAGGTTCTTTACGCAGAGAGTTGTAGGGGTCTGGAACGCGCTACCGAGTAGGGTGGTGGAGGCAGGAACATTGGACTCGTTTAAGATGCAGTTAGATAGGCACATGAGTGAAACGAGAATGGAGGGATATGGTAGGGGATATTAAATAGGGTTAAACCTCGGGAGACACCGGAAAGGCAGGCTGTAAGATTAATATTTTGACTTTATTCCACAGGTGGAGGTCCACCTCGTGTCAAACGAGGGGCATTCACGCGGCGGGTCGTGCCTGGGCTGCTCTTGGAAGTTCCAGGAGTGGCCTAGAACTTCGTGTCGGTGTGTGTGCTTGATCCTGGACCGGTAGATGGGCGCCGCAACAGCTCAGTGACTAGCACTGCTGGCTGTGCAGGCACATGGATTTGGGCCTGTGTCTGTGGGAGTTTGCTCATTCTCCCTGTGGTTGCGTGGGTTTCCTCCGGGCGCTCCGGTTTCCTCCCACACCCCAAAAATGTGCTCTCAGGCTAATCGGTTTTTACCAAATTGACACTATTTCTTCCCTGAATCTGACTGAGTAGGGTTCCATTCGTAGCCATGCAGGGTAGAATAGGTGTAGGGTGATGTGGCGGCGCGGGCTCGTTGGGCCGAAGGGCCTGTTTCCCGTGCTGGATTGTTCTTTGTTCTTTGTTCTTTGTTCTATTTAATACCCTGGGAAAGGTGAATTTCAAAGAAGTTTAAGGACAATGGGAAAAGATGAAAGAGAAAAAACATATTTAAAGAGAGATTTTGAGATGTGTTGAGGTGTGACCGTGGAAGATGTCCTAATGAGAGTGCTGTGTGGAAAAGTGATGTGAGCAGCCTTCAGTCACCCCACAAGTGTCTGGTATTCCAGAAAACAGGCTTTTGATAAAAGCCTTGTTTTTCTACAGCTGAATAAGAGAGAAAAGCTCTGTGAAATATCTTTCCTCCAGCTGCAGTGGGTTGTGCCTTGAGGTAATATTACTGGTATTGTTATAGATTAAGTATCTGTCAGGACTGCTGGCAAAAGGGGTGTTTATTTGTGAATTTAATCAAGTAAGAATCTTTCAGGGGAATGTTCTGTAGAATTAATATTAATTGTGTAAATGTAATTTTGCACATTTACATTTTCTTTTATTAATTTAATATTTAAAATCTTCAGAAGTGCCACTGGATTTTGCGGTTGCTGACTTCAGTAGACACATTCTTGTAGTAAAATACAAACAGAAGATAATTGTGGTTGCTTGTGAAGTTTTCCGTTTTGAGAGTTGGCTCACATTGCGACAAGTGCAATCAGGTAGTAAGTGCAGTGACCCACCACACAAACATTGGAATCAGGAGCTTGTCCCTCTGCTCACTTCGCCATTCAATAATATCAATTTCACATTCCGTCTACCCCAATATCTTTGATTCCCTACTTAATAAAGAATTTATTAAACTTGGCCTTAAAAATATTAAATGCTGTGACCTCCTCTGCTCCCTGGGGAAGAGAATTCTGTGGACTGATCACCCACTGAGAAAGATGATTGTTCTCAACTCCTTAAATGCATGACCCCTTATCTTTAAATGGTCTCTGTTCCCTGTTCTAGACTCTCCCGCAAGGAGAAACATCATCTCAGAGTCCATTCTGTTAAGTCCCCTCAGAATTTTGCATGTTTCATGGTGGGTGGCACAGTGGTTAGCACTGGTGCCTCACAGATCCAGGGACCCAGGTTCAGTTCTGGCCTCAGGTGTGGAGTTTGCACATTCTCCCTGTGTCTGCGTGGGTTTCCTCCCACAGTTTAAAGATGCATGGGTTAGCTTGATTGGCCGTGCTAAATTGCCCCTTAGTGTCAGGGGGACTAGGAGGGTAAATATGTGGGGGTACAGGGATGGTGGGATTGTTGTTGATGCAGGCTGGATGGGCCAAATGGCCTCCTTTTGCACTGTGGTTCCTATGATTCAATCAGATCACAGGCTATCTTCTAAACCCGAATGGGTACATCCCAGCCTGTCCCCAACAGATAGCTTGCACTGCTCCATTTCAGCAATCAGTCGAGCAAACCTTTCCTGAACTCCTTTTGTGTTCTACAGTGACACACCTGTCCCCACCAGTACTGTACCCCAGTGTTATACAGTGACAGACCCGTCCCCACCAGTACTGTACCCCAGTGTTATACAGAGACAAACCCGTCCCCACCAGTACTGTACCCCAGTGTTATACAGAGACAAACCCGTCCCCACCATTACTGTACCCCAGTGTTATACAGAGACAAACCCGTCCCCACCAGTACTGTACCCCAGTGTTATACAGAGACAGACCTGTCCCCACCAGTACTGTACCCCAGTGTTATACAGTGACAGACCCGTCCCCACCAGTACTGTACCCCAGTGTTATACAGTGACAGACCCGTCCCCACCAGTACTGCACCCCAGTGTTATACAGAGACAAACCCGTCCCCACCAGTACTGTAACCCATTGTTATACAGTGACAGACCCGTCCCCACCAGTACTGTACCCCAGTGTTATACAGAGACAGACCCGTCCCCACCAGTACTGTACCCCAGCGTTATACAGCGACAGACCTGTCCCCACCAGTACTGTACCCCAGTGTTATACAGTGACAGACCTGTCCCCACCAGTACTGTACCCCAGTGTTATACAGAGACAGACCCGTCCCCACCAGTTCTGTACCCCATTGTTATACAGTGACAGACCCGTCCCCACCAGTACTGTACCCCAGTGTTATACAGAGACAGACCCGTCCCCACCAGTACTGTACCCCAGCGTTATACAGCAACAGACCTGTCCCCACCAGTACTGTACCCCAGTGTTATACAGTGACAGACCCGTCCCCACCAGTACTGTACCCGTGTTATACAGCGACAGACCCGTCCCCACCAGTACTGTACCCCAGTGTTATACAGTGACAGACCTGTCCCCACCAGTACTGTACCCCAGTGTTATACAGTGACAGACCCGTCCCCACCAGTACTGTACCCCAGTGTTATACAGAGACAAACCCGTCCCCACCAGTACTGTACCCCAGTGTTATACAGTGACAGACCCGTCCCCACCAGTACTGTACCCCAGTGTTATACAGAGACAAACCCGTCCCCACCAGTACTGTACCCCAGTGTTATACAGTGACAGACCCGTCCCCACCAGTACTGTACCCCAGTGTTATACAGTGACAGACCCGTCCCCACCAGTACTGTACCCCAGTGTTATACAGAGACAAACCCGTCCCCACCAGTACTGTAACCCATTGTTATACAGTGACAGACCCGTCCCCACCAGTACTGTACCCCAGTGTTATACAGTGACAGACCCGTCCACACCAGTACTGTACCCCAGTGTTATACAGTCACAGACCCGTCCCCACCAGTACTGTACCCCAGTGTTATACAGAGACAGACCCGTCCCCACCAGTACTGTACCCCAGTGTTATGCAGCGACAGACCCGTCCCCACCAGTACTGTACCCCAGTGTTATACAGTGACAGACCCGTCCCCACCAGTACTGTACCCCAGTGTTATACAGAGACAGACCCGTCCCCACCAGTACTGTACCCCATTGTTATACAGAGACAGACCCGTCCCCACCAGTACTGTACCCCAGTGTTATGCAGTGACAGACCCGTCCCCACCAGTACTGTACCCCAGTGTTATACAGTGACAGACCCGTCCCCACCAGTACTGTACCCCAGTGTTATACAGAGACAGACCCGTCCCCACCAGTACTGTACCCCATTGTTATACAGAGACAGACCCGTCCCCACCAGTACTGTACCCCAGCGTTATACAGCAACAGACCTGTCCCCACCAGTACTGTACCCCAGTGTTATACAGTGACAGACCCGTCCCCACCAGTACTGTACCCGTGTTATACAGAGACAGACCCGTCCCCACCAGTACTGTACCCCAGTGTTATACAGCGACAGACCCGTCCCCACCAGTACTGTAACCCAGAGTTATACAGTGACAGACCCGTCCCCACCAGTACTGTACCCCAGTGTTACACAGTGACAGACCTGTCCTTCATCAGTACTGTACCCCAGTGTTATACAGAGACAGACCCGTCCCCACCAGTACTGTACCCCAGTGTTATACAGCGACAGACCCGTCCCCACCAGTACTGTACCCCAGTGTTATACAGTGACAGACCCGTCCCCACCAGTACTGTACCCCAGTGTTATACAGTCACAGACCCGTCCCCACCAGTACTGTACCCCAGTGTTATACAGAGACAGACCCGTCCCCACCAGTACTGTACCCCAGTGTTACACAGTGACAGACCCGTCCCCACCAGTACTGTACCCCAGTGTTATACAGTGACAGACCCATCCCCACCAGTACTGTACCCCAGAGTTATACAGTGACAGACCCGTCCCCACCAGTACTGTACCCCAGTGTTACACAGCGACAGACCCGTCCCCACCAGTACTGTACCCCAGTGTTACACAGTGACAGACCCGTCCCCACCAGTACTGTACCCCAGTGTTACACAGTGACAGACCCGTCCCCACCAGTACTGTACCCCAGTGTTATACAGTGACAGAACCGTCCCCCACCAGTACTGTACCCCAGTTTTATACAGTGACAGACCCGTCCCCACCAGTACTGTACCTCAGTGTTACACAGTGACAGACCCGTCCCCACCAGTACTGTACCCCAGTGTTATACAGTGACAGACCCGTCCACACCAGTACTGTACCCCAGTGTTATACAGTGACAGACCCGTCCCCACCAGTACTGTACCCCAGTGTTATACAGTGACAGACCCGTCCCCACCAGTACTGTACACCAGTGTTATACAGCGACAGACCCGTCCCCACCAGTACTGTACCCCAGTGTTATACAGTGACAGACCCGTCCCCACCAGTACTGTACACCAGTGTTATACAGCGACAGACCCGTCCCCACCAGTACTGTACCCCAGTGTTATACAGCGACAGACCCGTCCCCACCAGTACTGTACCCCAGTGTTATACAGTGACAGACCCGTCCCCACCAGTACTGTACCCCAGTGTTATAGAGCGACAGACCCGTCCCCACCAGTACTGTACCCCAGTGTTATACAGAGACAGACCTATCCCCACCAGTACTGTACCCCAGTGTTATACAGTGACAGACCCGTCCCCACCAGTACTGTACCCCAGTGTTACACAGTGACAGACCCGTCCACACCAGTACTGTACCCCAGTGTTATACAGTGACAGACCCGTCCCCACCAGTACTGTACCCCAGTGTTATACAGTGACAGACCCGTCCCCACCAGTACTGTACCCCAGTGTTATACAGCTCAAAATACATTCTCCTTGCACATTTTGAAGGGTATGATGCAGAACTCTAGATGTGATTCATTTTTCTGTCCCTCTTATTGGAGTTTAAAGTTGTTCTGCTGAACCTTACTGCCTCTGCTGGGTCATTTCTGACTCTGGTCCTTTGAATAATATTTTTGAACTGCTCTGCCTGTCCATATTTGAACTTGCTGCTGTGCTTCAGGTACGTCAGATGGAGCGTGCCACTGCCCTGAAGGATCTGGCCATTGCCGAGCTGGAGCTGAAACTTCACGCACTGGAGTTCAGCACTGACAATGGAATCTTTATTTGGAAAATATCAGATTTCAGTAGAAGGCGGCAGGATGCCAAATCGCAGCGGTCACCTGCCATATTCTCCCCAGGTTAGTTCCACATCACTCGCATGGGTTTCCTCTGAATGGAGGAATGTGCTTGCTTAAATAATTTTACTCCTAATAGGGTAATAGTTTCAGGGATGGCAGTTCAGGCAGTGTGCTGCATCTCCTGTGGGATGTATGTGGTGAGGGACTCCAGTAGTGTTTCAGGGGATTTTACTTGTAGGAAGTGCGTTAGAATGCAGCTTCCGGAGGAGCGTGTAAAGGAGTTGGAGTTGGAAGTAGAGGAGCTCCGCAAAATTCGGGATGCAGAGGTGGACATTGATAGGAGTTATAGGGAGTTAGTCACTCCTAGAAACCAGTCTTGGGTCACTGCCAAGAGGAGGGGAAAGAAGCAAGTGGGGGGGAAAATCCCCTGGGGCTGTTCCCCTCCAAAATAGGTTTTCGGTCCTGGAGGCTACAGTTGAGGAGGGATCAACTGGGGATAGCCAAAGGGAGCAGGTCTCTGGGGATGAGCCTACTGTAAAAGCTCAGGTGGTTAGGGGTAGCCAAAGATTAGGTCTTGTAATTGGGGACTCCACCGTTAAAGGGACGGATAGGAGAGTCGGTAACAATGATAGGAACTCAGGGCTGGTGTATTGCCTACCAGGGGCTGGGGTCCAGGATGTCTCAGAGAGGATATTCAAGACTCTCAGGGGAGAGGGGGATCAACCCCAAGTTATTATTCATGTGGGGACGCATGATATAGGAAGGCTAAGGGAAGGGGACATTAAGCAGAGATTCATGGAGTTGGGGTGGAAGCTAAAGGCCAAGACAGACAGAGTGGTTATCTCTGGACTCTTGCCTGTGCCACGGGATAGTTTAGAGAGGAATAGAGGGAGGGAAAGCTTGAACTCGTGGCTGAGGGGATGGTGCAGGAGGGAGGGGTTTAAGTACTTGAACAATTGGGGCTCGTTCTGGGGAAGGTGGGACCTTTATCAGAGGGATGGGATTCACCTGAACCAAAGGGGAACAAATATCCTGGGAGGTAAATTTGTTAAGGTTATGCGGAGTGGTTTAAACTGATTCAGAGGGGGGGTGGGATCCTGAGTAGAGGGGGTGAAAGTGAGGGGGGCGTAGATGGGGACTGCAATGCCCGGCATTGCGGGGGAGGGGCGGAACAGGGTTTGGAATGTGGTTTGAAATGTGTATACTTTAATGCGAGGAGTATTCGCAATAAGGTGGATGAACTTGCAGCGTGGACCAGTACCTGGGACTTCGATGTTGTGGCCATTTCAGAGACTTGGATAGAGCAGGGTCAGGAATGGATGTTGCAGGTCCCGGGGTACAAATGCTTTAATCGGAGTAGACAAGGAGGTAGAAGGGGGGGTGGGGTAGCATTATTGGTCAAGGACTGTATCTCAGTGTCAGAGAGGAACTTTGATGAGGACTTGTCTGTTGAGGTAATATGGGCGGAGATTAGAAATAGGAGAGGAGAGGTCACCCTGTTGGGAGTCTTTTATAGACCTCCAAAAAGTTCTAGAGAGGTTGAGGAAAGGATTGCGGAGACGATCCTTGTTAGGAGTGAAAGTAATAGGGTAATTGTTATGGGGGACTTTAACTTTACTCATGTAGATTGGAATTGCTACAGCTCTGGCTCGTTAGAGGGGTCAGTTTTTGTTCAAAGTGTGCAAGAAGGTTTTTTGACTCAGTATGTAGATAGGCCGACGAGAGGTGAGGCTATATTGGATTTGGTGCTCGGTAATGAGCCAGACCAGGTGCTAGACTTGGAAGTTGGTGTACAGTTTGGGGATAGTGATCACAATTCGATTACGTTCACCTTAGTGATGGAAAGGGATAGGCATGAACCTCGGGTCAGTAGTTTCAGCTGGGGGAAGGGTAATTATGAGGCTATTAGGAGAGAATTAGGAAGCATTGGTTGGAATGGGAGATTACAGGGACTGGGAACATCCGAGATGTGGAGATTTTTCAAGGAGCAGCTATTGCGGGTCTGTGATAAGTATATCCCTGTCAGGCAAGGAGGATTTGGTAGGCCCAGGGAACCGTGGTGCACCAAAAAAGTTGATTCGTTGGTTAGGAAGAAAAAGGAGGCTTATGTTCGGATGAGGCTTGAGGGCTCAGGTAGTGCATTAGAAAGTTTTAGATTGGCTAGGAGGGAGTTGAAGAGGGAGTTAAGAAGGGCCAAAAGAGGGCATGAGATGATTTTGGCTGATAGGATTAAGGAGAACCCTAAGGCGTTTTACAGGTATGTCAAGAACAGAAGGTTGGTTAGGACAAGATTAGGGCCAGTTACAGACAGTAGAGGGAAGTTGTGTGTGGAACCGGAGGAGATTGGAGAGGCGTTGAACCAATATTTCTCTTCGGTGTTCACGCAAGGGGACAGGAATGTAGCTGAGGAGGACACTGGGGTGCAGGGGTGTGAAATAGATAGTATTGCAGTTGATACGGGGGATGTGCTGGATATTTTAGAGGGTTTGAAAATAGATAAGTCCCCTGGTCCAGATGGGATTTACCCTAGGATTCTTTGGGAGGCAAGAGGGGTGATTGCGGAGCCTCTGGCTCTGATCTTCAGGTCGTCGTTAGCCTCTGGTATAGTACCAGAAGATTGGAGGACAGCAAATGTTGTCCCATTGTTTAAGAAGGGGAGAAGGGACTTCCCTGGGAATTATAGACCGGTGAGTCTTACTTCTGTGGTGGGTAAGGTTTTGGAAAGGATTATTAGAGACAGGATTTATAGTTATTTGGAAAGTAATGAGTTGATTAGAGATAGTCAGCATGGTTTTGTAGTGGGTAGGTCATGCCTTACTAACCTTATCGAGTTCTTTGAGAAAGTGACCAAAGAGGTGGATAGGGGTAAGGCAGTTGATGTGGTGTATATGGATTTTAGCAAGGCGTTTGATAAGGTTCACCATGGTAGGCTTCTGCAGAAAATGCAGATGTATGGGATTGGGGGTGATCTAGGTAATTGGATCAGGAATTGGCTATCAGATAGGAGACAGAGAGTGGTGGTTGATGGGAAATATTCGTCATGGAGTTCGGTTACAAGTGGTGTGCCTCAGGGATCTGTTTTGGGGCCACTGCTGTTTGTAATTTTTATTAATGATCTGGATGAGGGTATAGTTGGGTGGATTAGTAAGTTTGCTGATGACACCAAAGTCGGAGGTGTGGTAGATTGTGAGGAAGGGTGTCATAGTTTGCAGGATGACTTAGGTTGCAGAGCTGGGCTGAGAGGTGGCGAATGGAGTTTAATGTGGAGAAGTGTGAGGTAATTCATTTCGGTAGGAATAACAGATGTGTTGAGTATAGGGCTAACGGGAGGACTTTGAATAGTGTGGAGGAGCAGAGGGATCTAGGTGTATGTGTACATAGATCCCTGAAAGTTGGGAATCAAGTAGATAAAGTTGTTAAGAAGGCATACGGAGTTTTGGCGTTTATTGGTAGGGGGATTGAATTTAGGAGTTGCAGCGTCATGATGCAACTGTACACATCTCTGGTGCGGCCGCACTTGGAGTTTTGTGTGCAGTTCTGGTCCCCACATTACAAGAAGGATGTTGAGGCTTTGGAGAGGGTGCAGAGGAGGTTTACCAGGATGTTGCCTGGTATGGAGGGGAGATCCTATGAGGAGAGATTGAGGGATTTGGGGTTGTTTTCGCTGGAAAGAAGGCGGCTAAGAGGGGATCTCATTGAAACATATAAGATGATTAGAGGTTTAGACAGGGTAGATAGTGATAGCATTTTTCCTAGGATGGAGAAAGCTAGCACGAGGGGGCATGGCTTTAAATTAAGGGGGGGTAGTTATAGGACAGATGTCAGGGGTAGGTTCTTTACCCAGAGGGTGGTGAGGGACTGGAATGCCCTGCCAGCTGCAGTTGTAAATGCACCTAGTTTGGGGGCGTTTAAAAGATCTGTGGATAGGTTTATGGATGAAAAGGGATTGGTTTAGGCTAGTGGGTCATTGTTTTGTAACTGGTCGGCGCAACATCGTGGGCCGAAGGGCCTGTTCTGCGCTGTAATGTTCTATGTTCTAACTGATTATATGAGAGAGGATCTCTGAACTGGGAAATGAAAACTGAGGTGGCAATTTTCCCATTACAAAAATGCTGCAGAACCCAGAAGAGCAGGGCATACAGTGGGGAAGCTGGGAGGAGGGGTGAGAGGAAAGTGGAATGGTGCAGAGTCTGTAAAGAGTGGGGAAGGGCTGTAACAGACAGGTACAGCACAGGGTTAAATACAGAGTGAAGCTCCCTCAACACTGTCCCCCCATCAAACACTCCCAGGACAGGTACAGCACAGGGTTAAATACAGAGTGAAGCTCCCTCATCACTGTCCCCCCATCAAACACTCCCAGGACAGGTGCAGCACAGGGTTAAATACAGAGTAAAGCTCCCTCTACACTGTCCCCCATCAAACACTCCCAGGACAGGTACAGCACGGGGTTAGATACAGAGTAAAGCTCCCTCTACTGTCCCCCATCAAACACTCCCAGGACAGGTACAGCACGGGGTTAGATACAGAGTAAAGCTCCCTCTACTGTCCCCCATCAAACACTCCCAGGACAGGTACAGCACGGGGTTAGATACAGAGTAAAGCTCCCTCTACTGTCCCCCATCAAACACTCCCAGGACAGGTACAGCACGGGGTTAGATACAGAGTAAAGCTCCCTCTACACTGTCCCCCCATCAAACACTCCCAGGACAGGTACAGCACAGGGTTAGATACAGAGTAAAGCTCCCTCTACACTGTCCCCCCCATCAAACACTCCCAGGACAGGTACAGCACAGGGTTAGATACCCATATCACTATCCACCTTTACAGATAATTCTATCATAGCTACTCATAGCTGACTATAAAACTCGGGTTTTAAGTCGGTCCTCCTCGTGTCCAACGAGGGGCATGCACACGATGGGTCGTACTGGGGCTGCTCTTGGTTGTTCGAGATTGGCCTAGTGCTTCATGTCGTTAGTGTGTGCCTAAACTGGACCAGATACTGGGCAAGACAACAGCTCAGTGACTATCACTCATTGCTGTGCAGACACATGGATTTGGGCCGGTGTCTGTGGGAGTTTGCACATTCTCCCCGTGCTTGCGTGGGTTTTCTCCGGGTGCTCCGGTTTCCTCCCACATCCCAAAGATGTGCTGTTAGGCTGATTGGGGGTAATAAATTGTCCCTAAATTAGTTTCCCTCAATCTGGATGGCCATAAAACATTAGACAGGGGTCGTGGGTAGAGAGGGGGACTGGTTGGGCCGAAGGGCCTGTTTCCCGGGCTGATCTTGTTCTTTGTTCATCCCCAAGGGTTGTCTTTCAACTAGATTACCAACTAATCCTTTCCCATTGCACAATACCCAGTCCAAGATGACCTGCGCCCTTTTTAGTTCCACAATGTATTGGTCCAGAAAACCATCCTATAAGTGCACCAGAAATTCCTCCCCTATTGTACTGTGACTCTCCCAATCTATATGCAGATTCAAGTCATCCATAATCACATAATCCTTTATCGTCATCGGTGGTGGAGGCGAACTCGTTGGGGTCTTTTAAAACACTTCTGGATGAGTATATGGGGTCTAATGGGATTGGGGGTTATAGATAGGTCTATAGATTGGTGGGGTTGATGTGATCGGCGCAACTCGAGGGCCGAAGGGCCTGTTTGTGCTGTAATGTTCTATGTTCTATCATGTATAGTAATATTGGGAATAGCATTAGGCAAGAAATCAGAAATGTACATTTGGTGGCTTTTTTGCCTCTTGTTGTTTCTTAACTTGACACATACAGATACCACATCAGCTGTGCTAATATCTTTCCTCAATATTGTATCAATATCATCTTTAATTAACAACGCATCCTTTTCCTTTCTATCTGTCCTTCCCAAACACTGAATAACCCTCAATATTTCGTCCCCATCTTTGTCACCTTGGAGCCACGTCTCTGTAATGCTAACTATATCTTATACCCCTTTTCATCTGTACGCCCAAGTAATTCATCCATTTTGTTTCACATGCTCTGAGCATTCAAGTACAAAACTTAAAGGCTAGCCCCTGTTCCATTCCTACTATTTTTTACTCAGTCCTTATCTGACTCTGGCCCTGGATTCCTTTGCCTATCACCCCTCGTTCTCCTTACTGTCTTTTTCTCTTGTTCTTAATTCTCCCTGCTGTGAATCCTTGTAAAGTTCCCATCCATTTACCATATTAGTTTAAACTAAGTTATGGGTGGCATGGTAGCACAGTGGTTAGCACTGATGCTTCACAGCTCCAGGGACCTGGGTTCAATTCCCTGCTTGGGTCACTGTTTATGTGGAGTTTGCACATTCTCCTCATGTCTGCGTGGGTTTCCTCCGGGTGCTCCAGTTTCCTCCCACACTCCAAAGATGTGCAGGTTAGGTTGATTGGCTATGCTAAAATTGCCCCTTAGTGTCCGGAGATGTGTAGGTTAGAGGGATTAGTGGGTAAATATGCAGGGTTATGGGGATAGGGTCTGGATGGGATTGTGGCCATTGCAGACTCGATGGGCTGAAAGGTTTCTATGATAAACCCTCCCCAACCGCTCTAACAAGTCCCGTCCCCACAGTCCTGATCCTGCCTGGGTGTAACCCATCCAGTGTGTACAGATCCCATCTCCTCCAAATCTAGCCTGCAGCTACCCCTCCAACAATGTCCTGTAGATGCTCTAAGGTATCCTTGATCCGAGTATCAGGGAGGTGACATGCCCTTCACAATTAACTGCCTGGTGATTATTGCATTCCTGTGGCTCTACTCCTCCCCTCTGCCACAGAGCTAACTGAGGTGCTGCTGTTATTCTCTGAGGGGCAATTCTTCGCAACAGTATCCAAACCAGTCTACTTGGTTTTAAGGGAAATTGGAGATTCCTGCACTGCCTGCCTGCCTCTTTCTCTTGCTCTCCCTTGGTCACCCATTCCGTTGCTGCCTGTGGAGTCTGAGCTGTATACTTGTATATAGGCTTTGGGCCAGGTTGTAGCTCCTTTTTGATTGTCTGAGGAAGCTGCTCCTCACACTTCAGCCCCAGTGTGAGGGGGATTGGAGAACCTGTTTGGGATCTGCTGTTTGGGACATGGCCAGGAGCAGGTCCCGACAGCGAGCAGTGGAGGGATGGTCTGGCCTGCCTGACTGCACCTTATCTGTGTTCACGGGTGTCTGGCCCTGGAGTGAGAACGTCATCAGCTGGCCCTGAGTTGTTTGCTTTTATTGTCTCGCTCTGCCTGGTACCCGGTTTGATTCTAACAGCTTTGTTTCGAATGGTTCAGCTTTCTACACCAACAAATATGGATACAAGATGTGTCTCCGTGTCTACCTGAATGGTGATGGTGTGGGCCGTGGAACTCACATGTCCCTCTTCTTTGTCATTATGAAAGGAAACTACGATGGTTTATTGAAGTGGCCTTTTAAACAAAAGGTGAGTTTCTCTTCTCACTTCCAGGGTGTGGGGAGCTCTGACAGTGATGAGGAGAGCTGTTCAGGTTATTGCAGATTAAGCTGGGTTTAGTAGCCCTGATCCTGGTTAACAGGATCACAGTGAAGCCCATAGACTGGGGCACCTGCAGTCTGTCTATGGGGCAGAGGGATTGCACTGGCAATGGGGCGAGGGCAGAATGCAGTCAGCTCCTGGTACTCCTGGGGTGGAGGAGGATCGGTTGTGGGGTGGGGGAGGGATCGGTTTGGGGGTGAGGGAGAGGTTGGTTGTTGGGTGGGGGGTGGGGAGGGGTCGGTTTGGGGGTGAGGGAGAGGTTGGTTGTTGGGTGGGGGGTGGGGAGGGGTCGGTTTGGGGGTGAGGGAGAGGTTGGTTGTTGGGTGGGGGGTGGGGAGGGGTAGGTTTGGGGGTGAGGGAGAGGTTGGTTGTTGGGTGGGGGGTGGGGAGGGGTCGGTTTGGGGGTGAGGGAGAGGTTGGTTGTTGGGTGGGGGGTGGGGAGGGGTCGGTTTGGGGGTGAGGGAGAGGTTGGTTGTTGGGTGGGGGGTGGGGAGGGGTCGGTTTGGGGGTGGGAAATTAGCTGGTCCTGGGAGTTTTAACGATTGGTGGAATTCCTGGAACCAAAATGAGGAAAGATTCCACGATCTGGGTATTATTGATGAGATGTTGCTGTGTGCTCATTTACTGCTGGGGTTCCACACACGGTCTGGGCCCCAGAATCTTCTCAGCTGCTGTGATTTTTCTCCTGCCTTTCCTCCCAGGTCACCCTCATGCTGATGGATCAGACTAACCGGGAACACATCCTGGACGCGTTCAGACCAGACGTCAACTCCTCATCATTCCAGAGACCAGTCAGTGAGATGAACATTGCCAGTGGATGCCCGCTGTTCTGCCCACTCGGCAAATTGGACAGCAAGAATAATTACTCTCGAGAAGACTGCATTTACATCAAAGCTATTGTGGATTTAACTGACCTGTAACCAACCACTAATCAGCCCGGGAGTTGTTGCTTTGTGGAATGGCCACTGGAAGTGGATTGCTGAACTCTGGGCATTTCACAGAGCACCGACTCACATTGTGCAGTTTCTATCTCCCTGCACACAGCAGGGACTGTGCGCTCGGTGTGGAATCAGCTTCTGGTTAAATGCAGAGTAACAGCAGTAGAAATATCTTGTTGGTTTACAATGTGGCCACCATCACATGCTGTGTTTGTCAGAGGAGTTCCTGCCAGCAGTAGAATCGCAGCTTGAGATGAGGTACAGTGGATGTACTCATCTCCACCTTACTGAAATAAGCCAGAGTCAGTGGCAGAACGCTTACCCTCACACTGAGTGTGAAGGAGGATGGGTCTGCCTGCCTGCAGCTTCAGTCTATTCAAGCTCGGCTAATGGGAACGTGAAGTTCCGTGGGGGAGAGGCAGAGCAGCTGTTGTTGTTGCCCCTATTTCCAACCCTCCGGCCCTCTTGAGCTGTAGTTACTCTGGAAGACACCACAGTCCTTGCAATGACAAATCCCCACTGCAACAATGTGCTGCCTCCAATACTGCATAACATAACCTTAAACCGTTTGTGCATTGCATGCTTAATCCAGCAGAGCACTCACAGTGGCAGCAATCTGTCACTTGCTCCCCCCATAGGCTGTAACAGCTTGATCTCTGTTTTTTACAAGTCTTTTTCATCCATTCACAGGACAATACGAGGTAGTACTCTCAAACCCTGAGCCTTTAGCTCCCCTTCCCAAAGTGACAATGTCACCGTGGAGGTGACCCATTCTAAAAGAGAGACAGGTGTGGTAACCAACAGATACTGAATCCCAAAATCCATCAGATCGTACCCAGTCTGGACAGTGCGTTAGAATTCCAAAGCTGAGTCAGCGGTATTCAAAATTCCATACACAGGATATTGTGTAATATAGGTTGTGTTAATTTGCCCACATCTAACAAATATAAGCAATATATAATAATTTATAAATTTTACACAGGAGTAGTTTGCAGCAGAGTTGAAATGGAGTTGTGTGTGTACAGACTTCCGTGGTGGCTTCTAATGTCTCTGGGTGGCTCAGGACTTCAGTCTGGAAAGTATAAAAGCAGAATAACAGCAGCCCATACTGTGAGGGCTCGGAGGGGGTGAGCTTCTCCAGTCTGCCCAGAGGACTCACTGTTCTGCAATCTCTAAATCTCTACAATATCCTAAAGTGATTGAGCAGAAATATTATTGATGGTAAAAGAGGACAAGTGTTGAATGTGACCAGTTTGTTATTACTGTATATGTTTGGGCTTGTGTGCTATTATTGGCTGAGGAATTGAGAATGTGTTAGAGCAGACATTGCCAGGTAATCTTTAGTTGTAAATATTGAGATTGGTGAATGGTAGATACTAGGAAAGAATTGTTCTGATTCTGGAGACTTACCTTCGGGGAATAGAATTAGAGAAAGTTTACATCGTGGAGAAGCCGTTCTGCCCATCGTTTCTATCCCAGTTGAAAGATGAGCCAATCAGCCTAATCCACTTTCCAGTATTTGCAGCTTCGGGCACTTGAGATGCAAATCCAGACTCCTTTTTAATTGAGTTGAGGGTTTCTGCCTCTCCTCCAGAGTTCCAATGAGTTCCAGACCCCCACACCCTCCAGGTGAGAACATTTTCCTCACTTCCCTCTAATCTTTCCACCAATCACTTAAAACTCAGTGACTCGGGGCGTGAGTTTAGTGAGGAAAATAAATTCCTTAAATTAATATAACTCAATTCATGTTTAATAAGAGAACCATCCAGAATTTCCCATTGGATAAGGATATAATGTTCCTGTTTGGCAGAATATCATGAACCTGTAACTGTGGAAGGCTCAGTGTGTGGTTGCTGTAGTGAGAAGAATCTCCTGAATGAGGTTAATTTCCCTGTGGCCAGGCAGTGTTTGGTCTTTTGTGTAAGCGGATTGCCATTGTTCTATCTGTCTTGATGTAGCGCCTGGCTGCCTATACCTCAACCCACGGTTCATGTTGAGTCCAGTTGCTGACCCAAGTGTCTGATTTGGCACCTCCCACACAGACTGTCAATTTGTGGGCAGTCACGGTGACCATTTTCTGACAGATTACAAATGGCTGAGGGAAAGTAGCATTTCATGTGGAGTTTTACTTTGACTCCTGTCAGGATGGATGGAAGATTTGATTTAATTGAAGGGCGAGAAGGGGATCTGCAAATTTTCAGCTGGATGGCTGACTATAGAAACCCACTAGTTATTAGACACAGTATGTAGAAATGTTTAAACATGCAGAGCATGTTTGTAGGAGATTTCTGGGGTTTTTAGGGAAAATGCGTTGGGATAAGCTCATGCCTTCTCTTTAGTATTTGTGACTGTTATAACCGGTGGTTCCTGTAACAGAGCCATGGGATCAGGAATCGGTTTTGGGAGTGCACCCAGTAAAGATTAAGATGGAGAAGAGAGCAGAGGTTAAGGTGCTCCGTGTAGGTGCACTGATGGTGTGTGTGTGTGTGTTAGGTGTGCAGATTTCAGTTGTGCTGCGCAGTTTGGAGGAAGCGGAGAGCTATATTCTAGAGGCTGCTGAGTGGAACTGGAACTGGAAGCTGCATTTGCTCTGAGTTGCTTATTAAAATAATTATCAATAAAAGTCTGGACATTTATTTGCAGTAGTCAATAATGTGATCTTAGAGGGTATAGTGAATGGCATTCCTTTTGTTGGAGTGTGATAACTGGTGGGGGGAGTTGTTCACGGTCCCTCCCAGTCCTCTCCCTGGGGAAGGGGGAAGGACCTCTGGCAATATCGCCTTGATTCTGATGGTGATATCGAAAACAATAGAAATGATTTTCCCCAGTTGTGTCTAGTTGATGGGCCAGACATACTCCATTAACCTGAGTGTCTAAACCTTAGAATTATGAGATTTGAAGCTTTGACCCTGGGAATATGTGGCGTTGGCTTCCTGCATTTTGTACATAGTTGTTTCCCTCATAACTTTAGTGTTGCAGATAAATACTTTTAAGGAAATTTCCGTTACTTTATGAGGAACTACATCTTTTGATTAGAAACTGTCCAGGACTGATTGGAAATGGTTGGCAGAGAGATACACAGCCTGAATGACCAGAGCTGTATATTGTGAGCTGTGTCCCTTATTATTCAGATTCAGCAGTAACTGGTACAAATCTCTAATAATTAAACAAAATTAAATCAAAATTACAGTGTCACTGATTCTTTGGGTACATTTCAGGTCCCAGAATAAGTTGTAAGTAATCTGAAGCATAGCCATGGGACCCTTTCCAGTATTTATTCTGGACCTCCTGCCATAAAGTAACAGCAACCTCCCAATCCCAATGGACATCAGCGATCAGCACTGGCCAACTCCTGCAAGTAGATAAATGTTTTCAAAATTGGAGTAACTGCTCCATGTGTATAGCAGCAGGGACACGTCTGGATGATGTGAAGAGATGTTACAGTGACAATCTGCATACAGATTGGTACAGCACAGGAACAGTCCCTTCGATCCTCCATGTCTGCACTGATCTTGATGCCTGCCAAAACTAAAACTACGCACTTACGGATCCATATCCTTCCATTCCCATCATATTATTGTATTTGTCTCATTGCCCCTTAAATGCCACTATCGTATCTGCTCCCACCACTCCCTGGGCAGCACATTCCAGACATTCATCACCCTCTGTGTAAAAAAAACTTGCCTTGCACATCTCTCAACTTTTCCCCATGCACCTTAAACCTATGTCCCCTGGTATTTGACTTTTTTACCCTCAGAAAGAGCATCTGATTACCTACTCTCAGTGCCACGCATAATCTTATAAACCTCTAACAGGTTACTCCTCAACCGCCATCTTTCCAGTGAGAACGAACTGAGTTTATTCAACCTCTTCTCATAGCTAATATCCTCCAGACCAGGCAACATCCTCCTAAACCTTTTCTATACCCTCTCCAAAGCATCCACATCCTTCTGGTATTAAGGCAACCAGAATATTCCAAATGAGGCCTGACATTCTGTATGCCTGCAGCACAACCTGCCAATTTTTAGGTTCAATGCCCTGAGCGATGAAGGCAGACAGTTTTCTTGACCAACTTCTCCACCGGCGTTGCCACTTTCAGTAATTGGTGAACATTCCACCCAAATCTCTCTGCCTGTCAATACTCCTAAGAGTTCAACCATTTACTGAATATTGCTTTGTCTATTTGTACTTTAATGATTTACATGGGAATACATCCAAAGATGGCTCTTTAAATGCTTCTACAAAACTAACCCTCCCTAACATCACTATGGAAGACAGTTCATTACCACCTTAACAAGGGCAATTAGAGATGGACAATAAATACTGGCCTAACCAGTGATGGTCACATTATTTCATGCAATGAATTTTCATCTAATTTTTAAACATTAAAGCCCTGTGAACCAAACTGCTGCATACTGCAAACTGGGGCGGCACGGTAGCACAGTGGTTAGCACTGCTGCTTCACAGCTCCAGGATCCTGGGTTCGATTCCCGGCTCGGGTCACTGCCTGTGTGGAGTTTGCACATTCTCCTCGTGTCTGCGTGGGTTTTCTCCGGGTGCTCCGGTTTCCTCCCACAGTCCAAAGATGTGCGGGTTAGGTTCATTGGCTATGCTAAAATTGCCCCTTAGTGTCCTGGGATGTGTAGGTTAGAGGGATTAGCAGGTAAATGTGTAGGGATATAGGGGATAGGGTCTGGGTGGGATTGTGTTCGGTGCAGACTCGATGGGCCGAAGGGCCTGTTTCTGCACTGTAGGGTTCTCTCTAAAAAAAAAAACTTTTTTTTTAATAAAACAGCTCAGGATGTACTCAGTTGTTGGAAGTATCTGGTCTAACACACTATAACACAAACAGCCTATTCAGCCCAAGTACTTAATGCCAGAGTTTTTATTCTGTGCCTGTCACCCTTTCAAACATGGGTGGGGGGGTTTGGAAGGGGGGGGGGGGTGAAACGGTGGGGAAAGAAGTAGAAAACTAAGCAATTCACCGCATCTATTCCCTGGGGCAATGAGTTCCACATTCTCACCACTGAGGAAGGAACTTTCTGCTGATTTATTTTAAATATGATTTATTTGTCATTATGATTACTAGTTTTCTGTCTAGTCTCTAAATGGAAAGCTCTCTCTATATTTTGATGGATTTGATAGGGTGGATAAAGCTCTTGATGAGGTTAGCCATTCCGTGTAGTGACAATCTCCGTCTGTTCTGCTTTCCTGTCACACTTTGTTCAGTGCTGCCTGTTCTTTTGTAAGCAGCAGGTTCTCCCTAACGTGATTAGCTGAGTTTTCATCTTGGTGTATGATGTTAAAAACATCGGGAGCTACAAAACAGACATAGCCTTTTTATAGAAGTTATAGAACATTACAGCACAAACAGGCCCTTCGGCCCTCGAGTTGCGCCGATCGCATCAACCCCACCAATCTATAGACCTATCTATAACCCCCAATCCCATTAAACCCCATATACTCATCCAGAAGTCTTTTAAAAGACCCCAGCGAGTTCGCCTCCACCACCGACGACGGCAGCCGATTCCAATCACTCACCACCCTCTGAGTGAAAAACTTACCCCTAACATCACCTCTGTACTTCCCTCCCCGCACCTTAAATCTGTGTCCTCTCGTAGCGACCATTTCAACCCGGGGAAATAGCCTCTGAGAGTCCACCCTATCTATTCCTCTCAACATTTTATAAACTTCTATCAGGTCGCCTCTCAACCTTCGCCTCTCCAGGGAAAAGAGTCCCAGCTCCCTCAACCTATCTTCATAAGGCATGCCTCCCAGTCCAGGCAACATCCTTGTAAATCTCCTCTGCACCCTTTCAATAGCTTCTACGTCTTTCCTATAGTGAGGCGACCAGAACTGCGCACTGTACTCCAAATGAGGCCTGACGAGGGTCCTGTAAAGTTGCAGCATTACCTCCCGACTCCTAAACTCAATCCCTCGATTAATGAAGGCCAGTACACCATACGCCTTCTTGACCACCTCCTCCACCTGCGAGGCCGATTTAAGAGTCCTGTGAACCTGGACCCCGAGATCCTTCTGCTCTTCAACGCTACTAAGACTCCTGCCCTTAATAGTGTACTCGTTCATCCCGTTGGTTCTGCCGAAATGGACGACTACACATTTATCCGCGTTGAAGTCCATCTGCCACTTCTCCGCCCATTCCTGCATCCTATCTATGTCCTGCTGCAACTTTTGACATCCTTCCAGACCATCCACAACACCACCGACCTTCGTGTCATCAGCGAACTTGCTAACCCATCCCTCCACTTCCTCATCCAGGTCATTTATGAAAATGACAAACAGCAAGGGTCCCAGAACAGATCCCTGGGGCACCCCACTGGTGACTGACCTCCATTCCGAAAAAGACCCATCCACAACCACTCTCTGCCTTCTGCAGGCAAGCCAGTTCTGGATCCACAAGGCCAAAGGCCCTTGGATCCCATGCCCTCTCACCTTCTCAAGAAGTCTTGCATGGGGGACCTTATCAAAAGCCTTGCTGAAGTCCATGTACACTACGTCCACGGCACTTCCTTCGTCAATGTGTTCAGTCACATTATCGAAGAACTCAACTAGGCTCGTAAGGCACGACCTGCCCTTGACAAATCCATGCTGACTATTCCTGATCATGTCAAACCTCTCCAAATGGTCGTAAATCTTGTCCCTCAGAAGCCTCTCCATCAGCTTACCAACCACTGAGGTCAGACTCACCGGGCGGTAATTTCCCGGGCTATCTCTGTTCCCTTTCTTGAAAATAGGGACTACATCCGCAATCCTTCAATCTTCCGGAACCTCTCCCGTCTCCATTGACGACGCAAAGATCATCGCCAAGGGCTCTGCAATCACTTCCCTGGCCTCCCACAGTATCCTGGGGTACATCCCATCTGGTCCCGGCGACTTATCTACCTTGATAGAATTCAAAAGTTCTAACACATCCTCCTCTTTAATGTCCACGTACTCAATCTTTTCCACCTGCTGCAAGTCCATAGCAAGATCTCCCAAATCAGCTTCCACCGTGAATACTGAGGCAAAGTACTCATTAAGCACCTCCGCCATTTCTTCTGGTTCCACACAGACCTTTCCCCCTTCATCTTTTATAGGTCCTATCCTTTCCCTTCTCACCCTTTTACCTTTCACATATTTATAGAAGGCCTTGGGATTTTCCTTAATCTTACCCGCCAAGGTCTTCTCATGACCCCTTCTGGCTCTCCTAATTTCCCTTTTAACCTCCTTTCTACAGTCCTTATTTTCTTCAAGATCCTTAACCTCTCCTAGTTCCCTGAACCTTTTGTACACCTTCCTTTTCCTCCTGACTAGGTTCAACACAGCCTTCGTGCACCACGGTTCCCGCGACCTACCAAAACCCCCTTGCCTTATCGGAACATTGTCATGCAGAGCGCCAGACAAACAATCCTTGAATATCCGCCACCTTCCTTCGGTACTTTTCCCTAAGAATGCCTCCTTCCAGTTTATTTGTCCAAGTAACTTCCTGACTTCTTCGTATCTCCCCTTACTCCAGACAAACACCTTCCTAGCCTGTCTGATCCTATCTCGTTCCAATGCAATTGTGAAGGAGATAGAATTATGGTCACCATTCCCAAGATGCTCTCCTACCGAGAGATCCATCACCTGCCCTGGTTCATTCGCCAGTACCAGGTCAAGTACTGCCTCTCCCCTCGTAGGCTTGTCCACATACTGTGTCAGGAAACCTTCCTGAACACACCTAACAAACTCCTCTCCAGCCAAACCCCTTACTCTAGGGATAAATGTGTAAATATTTATTTTTCTTTGTATTGCATGTGGTGGTGTTCTGTATTCAGAGGTGGGACCAAGCAGCCTTGGTCAATGAGTTATTTGCCGTTTCAAATGTGGGCTAGAATTGAATCGTTATTGAGAATTTGAAGGTGCTCCTTGCATAGATGATAGGAAGCCAAGCTAGAATCGCTTACTTTCAATGTTTCATCAATAGTAGCAAAAGAGCAGAAAATTACTGATTGCGTTTGTGTCCAATCAGCCAGTCTCTGACATTGTAACAGGAAGTGCAGTTTTAGCTTAAATATCAGTGAAGTTACTGCAGAATTTCTATAGGACACTGGTCGCCGTACTACTGGAAGGATGTAGAGATCCTGGAGAGAGTGCAGAGGAGATTTACCAGGATGCTGCCTGGTATGGAAGGGCTGTCTTACGAGGAAAGATTGAACGAACTTGGGCTGTTTTCCCTTGAGAGACGTCGGCTGAGGGGGGATCTAATAGAGGTTTATAAGATTATGAAGGGGATAGATAGAGTAAATGGTGGTAAGCTTTTTCCGCTATTAGAAATGGATAGAACGAGGGGTCACGTGCTTAGGGTGAGGGGGGCTAGGTATAAGACTAATATTAGAGGGCAGTTTTTCACACAAAGGGTAGTGGGGGTGTGGAATGCACTGCCGAGTAAGGTGGTGGAAGCAGGCACGCTAGGGTTGTTTAAGAGTCACTTGGACAGCCACATGAGCGGTCTACATATAGGGGGATATAGCAGGCCTTAATAAACATTGTAGGCTTGGGATTCTGTTTTTGCCTCAGGGACGTTACAGTCTTTGCCTGTTTAATAATGAATTTTTTGTCTCCACAGGCATTTAAGTCCACCTTGTTGACCAGCAAGGGGCATGCGTGCGGCAGGTTGTGGTGGGCTGCTCTTGGATGTTGCTTCGGGAGTTGCCTATTGCTTCATGTCGTTAGTGTGCTTAAACTGGACCAACTCATGGGCAACATGACAGCTCAGAGACTATCTCTGTTGCTGTGCGGACACATGGAGTTGGGCCTGTGTCCGTGGGAGTTTGCGCGTTCTCCCCGTGGTTGCGTGGGTTTCCTCCGGGTGCTCCGGTTTCCTCCCACATCCCAAAGATGTGCTTTTAGGCTGATTGATTGGGTAACAAATTGTCCCTATATTGGACCTCCCTGATCCTCGCACATTAGGCGTAGACTAAAATCATGAATAGGTCACTGAGACAATGGGACGGCGGCGCGGGCTCGTTGGGCCGAAGGGCCTGTTTCCCGTGCTGTGTTGTTCTTTGTTGCTGAAATTATTATTTATTCCTTTCTGTCCTGAGAAGCTGAAAGTGGTAGGTTACTCGAGCAATGTTTTTTTGTTCTAGTCTAGAATTAACAGGGGTGAGATTCAAAGAATGTGGGTGTCTGCGGACAGTGGGGTCAGCCTCGCTGCAGCTTCAACACAGTGTACTGTGTTAGCAATGAGTTTATAGCACTGGAGTCATCCTCACCCAGTCTGGCTTGTGATGTGAGAGTTGGGTTTTTAATGATGATCTGACAACTTTGTGCTCTCTCTGTGATCATAAGGAGCAGGAGGAGGAGGCTGAGCTGTTCTATTCCATAGCATCATGGCTGAGCTTTGAGGCATTCAAGGGAAAGGGGAAGACAGCAATCCAATCTCAGATGTGAATTTACTCAACAAATAATCATTCAACAGATTCTACTGAAGAATTGTGGAAGTGGATTTTTATTTCCAGATGTTTAAACAATTTAGATTCTCAAACTGCCATGCTGGGATTTAAACTCAATTATAACACCAAGTAGCAAGTTAACGATCAAATTATATCACAGTTGAAGAGAACAGGAATTATGACTGATGCTGTGCAAAGGTATTTTTGGTGTGAGGACACATGGAACAATTCACTGCTGTGGAGAGTTCCAAGGTGAGGCACTCACTGTCCTGTCGGTGCATCACCTTGGCCCCACAAACACAGCCTGATTGACGGAGAATTGTATCAACAGCTTTAAAACATTCAATAACCTGCCGATGAATGACATCCATTCCCCATTCAGGGCCCAGTCAGTCCAGACAATTCTCTTCCACAATTTGTTTATTGGACAGAGAAGGTAAAGATATTAAACTGAAGGTTTTATGATATATTTTGCATTAAAATAGCGACAAATGGCAGAAGAAAGTTGCAGAGCAAGGAGTCAGTTTTATTAGTGAGTGTTTGAGCAGTGAACAGGGTTCAGTCGGTTGGGGGGTGGGGAGAGAATATCAGATGGGTGGAAGGCCCGTTCACTGTGAGGATGTGCAAATTTATCAGGATTCAGCCACAATCTGACTCAATCACACATTCACAAATAACACACCTGACGAGCTGTCTGAGCAACATTGAAAGTACCACAGCCGACATCACCTGGATTATATTTTGACCTCCTCTCAGTTGTCCTCAGATTGTGAATTTTAATTGGGTAACAATGCGATATTTCAGATTCTGAGCTCTCTCACACTCGCTCACTGTCACAGTCACTTCTTATTCAGCCAGAAGAAGGAGAATTTCTTGCGATGGGGTTTGGAGCTGACGATGCGAAGGAAACGGGGAGATCTCCAGACTTTCAGAGTGCAGTCATCACTGGCTGTGACCAACATCTCCTGGTCCACAGGACTAAACGCCACAGAATTCACCACATCCTCATGTTGCAGCTTGGCCAAGCAGATGTTGTAGTGTCTGTCCCAGATGTAGCCATGGCGATCCTCAGCACCACTGCCAGAATAAGAGAGCAAATAAACATACAGCACGTGGATCAGCAACTCTCACCCCCTCTCTCACTGACCCTCGGTCCGGTTCCCCCTCTCTCTCTGACCCTCGGTCCGGTTCCCCCTCCCTCTCTGACCCTCGGTCCAGTTCCCCCTCCCTCTCTGACCCTCGGTCCAGTTCCCCCTCTCTCTCTGACCCTCGGTCCAGTTCCCCCTCTCTCACTGACCCTCGGTCCGGTTCCCCCTCTCTCTCTGACCCTCGGTCCAGTTCCCCCTCTCTCACTGACCCTCGGTCCAGTTCCCCCTCTCTCTCTGACCCTCGGTCCGGTTCCCGATCTCTCACTGACCCTCGGTCCGGTTCCCCCTCTCTCACTGACCCTCGGTCCGGTTCCCCCTCTCTCACTGACCCTCGGTCCAGTTCCCCCTCTCTCACTGACCCTCGGTCCGGTTCCCCCTCTCTCACTGACCCTCGGTCCAGTTCCCCCTCTCTCACTGACCCTCGGTCCGGTTCCCCCTCTCTCACTGACCCTCGGTCCGGTTCCCCCTCTCTCTCTGACCCTCGGTCCGGTTCCCCCTCTCTCACTGACCCTCGGTCCGGTTCCCCCTCTCTCACTGACCCTCGGTCCGGTTCCCCCTCTCTCACTGACCCTCGGTCCAGTTCCCCCTCTCTCACTGACCCTCGGTCCAGTTCCCCCTCTCTCACTGACCCTCGGTCCGGTTCCCCCTCTCTCACTGACCCTCGGTCCGGTTCCCCCTCTCTCACTGACCCTCGGTCCAGTTCCCTCTCTCTCACTGGCCCTCGGTCCGGTTCCCCCTCTCTCACTGACCCTCGGTCCGGTTCCCCCTCTCTCACTGACCCTCGGTCCAGTTCCCCCTCTCTCACTGACCCTCGGTCCGGTTCCCCCTCTCTCACTGACCCTCGGTCCAGTTCCCCCTCTCTCACTGACCCTCGGTCCAGTTCCCGATCTCTCTCTGACCCTCGGTCCAGTTCCCCCTCTCTCACTGACCCTCGGTCCAGTTCCCCCTCTCTCACTGACCCTCGGTCCGGTTCCCCCTCTCTCACTGACCCTCGGTCCGGTTCCCCCTCTCTCTCTGACCCTCGGTCCGGTTCCCCCTCTCTCACTGACCCTCGGTCCGGTTCCCCCTCTCTCACTGAACCTCGGTCCAGTTCCCCCTCTCTCTCTGACCCTCGGTCCAGTTCCCGATCTCTCACTGACCCTCGGTCCGGTTCCCCCTCTCTCACTGACCCTCGGTCCAGTTCCCCCTCTCTCACTGACCCTCGGTCCAGTTCCCGATCTCTCACTGACCCTCGGTCCGGTTCCCCCTCTCTCACTGACCCTCGGTCCAGTTCCCCCTCTCTCACTGACCCTCGGTCCGGTTCCCCCTCTCTCTCTGACCCTCGGTCCAGTTCCCCCTCTCTCTCTGACCCTCGGTCTGGTTCCCGATCTCTCACTGGCCCTGAGTCCAGTTCCTGATTTCTCACCGGAGTCACAGGTGGACAGAGTGGTGAAGAAGGCATTCGGCATGTTTGGTTTCATTGGTCAGAACATTGAATACAGGAGTTGGGATGTTGTGTTGAAGTTGTACTTGGAATACTGTGTACAGTTCTGGTCACCCTGTTATAGAAAGGATATTAAGCTAGAAGAGTGTAGAAAAGATTTACAAGGATGCTCCCAGGACTTGATGGTTTGAGTTATAAGGACAGGCTGGATAGACTGGGACATTTTTCTCTGAGTGTATCAGGCTGAGGGGTGATCTTATAGAGGTCTATAAAATAGTGAGTTGCACAGATCAGCTGGATAGTCAATATCTTTTCCCAAAGATAGGGGAGTCTAAAACTAGAGGGCATAGAACATAGAACATAGAACCCTACAGTGCAGAAACAGGCTCTTCGGCCCATCGAGTCTGCACCGAACACAATCCCACCCAGACCCTATCCCCATATCCCTACACATTTACCTGCTAATCCCTCTAACCTACACATCCCAGGACACTAAGGGGCAATTTTAGCATAGCCAATGAACCTAACCCGCACATCTTTGGACTGTGGGAGGAAACCGGAGCACCCGGAGAAAACCCACGCAGACACGAGGAGAATGTGCAAACTCCACACAGGCAGTGACCCGAGCCGGGAATCGAACCCAGGACCCTGGAGCTGTGAAGCAGCAGTGCTAACCCACTGTGCTACCGTGCTACCGGCACAGGTTTAAGGTGAGAGGGAGAGATACAAAAGTGTCCAGAGAGACCATTTTTTCACACACAGGGTGGTGAGTGTCTGGTACAAACTGCCAGAGGTGGTAGAAGAGGCAGGTAGAATTTTGACTTTTAAAAAGCATTTAGGCAGTTACATGGGTACGATGGGTATAGAGGGATATGGGCCAAATACGGGCCAAATTGGGACAAAGGGCTTGTTTCCATGCTGTAAACCTGTATGACTAGACACCCAAATCTCTTTGTCTATCAATAGTCTTAAGGGTTCTGACATTTACTGTATATTTCCCACCTCACATGTGTCTAGATTAAACTCCATCTGCCATCTCTCCACCCAAGTCTCCAACTGATCTATGTCCTGCTGTATCCTCTGATGGTCCTCATCGCTATCCACAAATCCTTTGTGTTATCCACAAACTTACTAATAAGAACATAAGAAATAGGAGCAGGAGTAGGCCATCTGGCCCCTCGAGCCTGCCCCGCCATTCAATAAGATCATGGCTGATCTGTCGTGGCTCAGTTCCACATTCCCGCCCTCTCCCCATAACCCTTAATCCCCTCTCTTATCAAAAACCCATCAACCCGTGTCTTAAAAATATTTAGCGAGGCAGCCTCCACCACTTCAACGGGCAGAGAATTCCAGAGATTCACCACCCTTTGAGTGAAGAAGTTCCTCCTCAGCTCCGTTCTAAACCGCCTCCCCTTTATCTTGAGGCTGTGCCCCCTAGTCCTACTGTCCTTTCTGAGCGGGAAGAGTCTCTCCACCTCTATCCTATCCATCCCATTCATCATCTTATACGTCTCAATGAGATCTCCCCTCATTCTTCTAAACTCTAACGAGTACAAGCCTAATTTATTCAGCCTCTCCTCATAGCTCAACCCCCTCAACTATGGCATCAGCCTAGTAAACCTCCTCTGCACTCCCTCCAAGGCCAAAATATCCTTGCGTAAGTATGGTGCCCAAAACTGCACACAGTACTCCAGCTGCGGCCTCACCAATGCCCTATACAGCTGCAGCAAGACCTCCCTACTTTTATATTCAATCCCCCTCGCTATGAAGGCCAGCATCCCATTCGCCTTCCTGACCACCTGCTGCACCTGCAAGCTGGGTTTTTGCGACTCATGCACAAGGACCCCGAGGTCCCTCTGCACCATCGCCTGCTGCAGTTTTTCGCCACGTAAGTAATAATCCTTCCTACCATTCTTCCTTCCAAAGTGGACCACCTCGCACTTGCCAACATTAAATTCCATTTGCCAGTTCCTGGCCCGTTCGCCCAGCCTATCTAGATCCTTCTGCAGACTCTCCACACCCTCCGCACAATTTGCCGTTCCACCAATCTTGGTGTCATCAGCAAATTTCGACACCCTACACTCGGTTCCCTCCTCCAGATCATCTATATAAATGGTAAATAGCTGAGGCCCCAACACCGACCCCTGGGGCACTCCACTAGTCACCAACCGCCAATCCGAATAGCACCCGTTGACCCCCACTCTCTGCCTCCTATTTGACAACCAATCCTCTATCCACGCTAACACCCTACCCCCAACTCCATGTCCCCTGACCTTCTGCAATAACCTCTTGTGAGGTACCTTGTCAAACGCCTTCTGAAAATCCAGAAAGACCACATCCACCGGCTCTCCTCTATCCACTGCCCTAGACATATCCTCATAGAACTCCAGTAAATTTGTCAGACACGACTTCCCTTTAATGAAACCATGTTGTGTCCGCCCTATCAAGCAATTCCCCTCAAGGTGCCTCGCTATTTCCTCCTTGATGACGGATTCTAACATTTTACCTACAACAGACGTTAAACTAACCGGCCTATAATTCCCCACCTTTTGCCTGGCACCCTTCTTAAACAACGGCGTAACATTAGCCGTTTTCCAATCTTCCGGCATTTGCCTGGAATCCAGCGACATCCTTCCTTCAATAAACCTAAACTGCTCACAATATTTGAGATGTGATCTCACCAATGCCGATATAACTGAAGCACAACATCCTTCCTTTTATGTTCAAATCCTCTTGTATAGAAGGACAGCATTCCCTTAACGTCCTTAATGACATGTTGCAGTTAGAACATAGAACATAGAACATTACAGCGCAGAACAGGCCCTTCGGCCCATGATGTTGCGCCGAACAGTTAAAAGGCAATGACCCACTAGCCTAAACCAAACCCTTTCCGTCCATAAATCTATCCACAGATCTCTTAAACGCCCCCAAACTAGGTGCATTTACAACTGCAGCAGGCAGGGCATTCCAGTCCCTCACCACCCTCTGGGTAAAGAACCTACCCCTGACATCCGTCCTATAACTACCCCCCCTTAATTTAAAGCTATGCCCCCTCGTGCTAGCTTTCTCCATCCGAGGAAAAAGGCTATCACTGTCCACCCTGTCTAAACCTCTAATCATCTTATATGTTTCAATAAGATCCCCTCTTAGCCGCCTTCTTTCTTTTTTTTTGTGTGCTAACTTTTAGTGACCCAGGCATGAGGACACCAATGTCCCTCGGTACCTCAGAATTCTGTAGCTACTCTCAATATTCTGCTTTTTATACTTCCTGCCAAAGTGAACATTTCCCACATTATATTCCATCTGCCAGATTGACGCCCACTCATTTAACCTAAATATATCCGTCTGCAGCCTCCTTATGTCCCCTTCACAACATACTTTCCTACTTATCTTTTGTCAACTGCAAATACAGCAACTACGCTTTCCTTTGCTCCCTCTCAGCTCAGCCATTGTTGTAAATTATAAAAATTAAGGCCCCAGCACAGAACCCCACGGGAATCCACTTACTACATCCTGCCAATCAGACAAAGACCCATTTATTTATTCTCTCTGTTTTCTGCCAATTTAATCTTCGATCCAGGTGAACATATTACCCCCCACACTATGAGCTTTTATTTCCCACAATAACCTTTGATGTGGCACCTTATGAAATACTTTCTGAAAATCCAAGTACAGTACATCTGCAGGTTCCCCTTTACCCAGGATTCCTTTATCCTCTATAGTGAAGCAAAATATCTGTTCATTTCATCCATTTCCTTATTATCTGCCATTAACTCTCATTCATACTCTCTAGAGGACCAATACTTAGAAACATAGAAAACAGGAGCAGGAGTAACCTTTCCAGCTTGCTCTGCCATTCATTATGATCAAGGTTGATCATCAAACTCAATAACCTGATCCTGCCTTCCCCCCCATCCTTTCATCCCTTTCACTCCAAGGACGACATCCATCTCCTTCTTGAATAATGTTTTGACCTCAACTTCTTTCTCTGGTAGTGAATTCCACAGATTCACCACTGTCTGGATGAAGAAATTTCTCATCTCAGTCCTAAAAGGTCCCCGATTTCCTCAAACTATGACCCCTGGTTCTGGACTCCCTCATTTTGTGAGAATTTTATGAGTTTCTATGAGATCCTCCCTCATTCTTGTAAACTCCAGTAAATACAATCATTTTCGGGTAAATGTCAGTGTTGGAACTGGAACAGTCTGGCTTGGACTGTGGCTAGTTTCAGTCTTCAGTACCTCAGAATGATGTCAAGACCCGGAGCTTTCACTATGGGTTGTTTCTTGTGGGTGGGTGAACTGAATTGGGTGACTGACACTGAGATGTTGTGGTGCTTGGGAAAAAGTTAGGGTCATCCACAGTGTCGATCCCCTCAAATTCTTTCCCAGGCAAAATTGGGCAAAAGCTGTAAGTTCCTGCTGTCTGTATTATGATGCAACGGCTTACACGGGACAAATTAGCCCTCGATAATTTCACTGTGAGCAGCTAAGTAATTCTTTCAGCCAGTCTAGGTGAATGTACAGGGCTAAAAGTGCTGTTGCTATTGAGTTAGTGACCAGTGATTGTTCCTGGAGTTATAAGAGAGGGAGATGGATCCTTCCTGGGAACTCTCACTACCTATAAGGCCACAGCATAAAATGTAGGAGCAGAGGTGGCCATTTGGCCCATCGACTCTGCTCTGCCACTCAATGACTGATCTGAGATGATAATCTTCAACTGCACTTTCCCACCTTATCCCCATAAGGCTGGGTCCCTTCCTGATCAAAAATCTGTCTGTTTCTGCTTTGAACATACCCGAGTGTCCAGCATCCCCTCCTGAAGGGCAGCTGGTGTGATACAGGAAAACAGGCAGCACCTGGGATGAGGGAGTCAAAAGTCGGGGGGGAAAAGATCACAGCAGTTTACCTGGCAACATAATCCCTGCTGACATCCAGGAAGATGAAGAAACACTCATCATTGGGAGTATAGGCTGTGTGTGCCCTCAGGGTCTGAGTGACTTCCTGCATTGTTTTCAAGTCAAACACATGGATATCAATCTCCTCAGCAATGGGTGGAGGATTCATGGGGTCAGCGATGACACAGCCCTTGGGCCACGCCCGACTGTTAACGTACAAATACCTGAGAGCAGAGAAGTGGAGAATCAGAACCAGGATAAACTTTGTAGACCAGGAGCAGACGTCTAAACTGGGGCCCTCTGCTCGGTGTCTCCGAGATACTGATGAACTTTACAGACTGTGTCTTTGCAATGTTGCAATTCTGTTTAAAACCACTAGAAGAATGAGAAAACTAATAACCCAGTTTAAAATCCTCGTCTTTTACGAAGCACAAACTGAAGGCAATTAATACAGCTTAGAGTCTTTCAAAGTATTTGACAGAATGGACAGGGAGAACTGACCTGTGGTCTGGGGATAGCCCCATGCCTATGATGTGACCGTGGACATCAATCGTGTAGTCCAAAGCATCAAAGAACTCACTGGAGCTTCGTTCTTCTCCCAGTACTGGTCCTGATGTTGTCATGTGATGAGGCAGAATTTGTTTAATGCCTGAAAATATAGAGAAGTTTATACAGTCCAGGACGGAAAATCACAAATCCTTAAACCATTTCCTGTTTAACCACCATCATTGCCCCTACTCCATCACAGCTACAGGATTCATCAGATATTCAACTAAACCAATCCAGAGCCTGTTCTTTGCCTAACATCCAGCCAAACAACACAGACATCTAAAATAAAATCTGATAGAGGTTTATAAAATGTTGAGAGGAATAGATAGGGTGGACTCTCAGAGGTTGAAGGTTGAGAGGCGACCTGATAGAAGTTTACAAAATGTTGAGAGGAATAGATAGGGTGGACTCTCAGAGGCTATTTCCCCGGGTTGAAATGGTCGCTACGAGAGGACACAGATTTAAGGTGCGGGGAGGGAAGTACAGAGGTGATGTTAGGGGTAAGTTTTTCACTCAGAGGGTGGTGAGTGAATGGAATCGGCTGCCGTCGTCGGTGGTGGAGGCGAACTCGCTGGGGTCTTTTAAAAGACTTCTGGATGAGTATATGGGGTTTAATGGGATTGGGGGTTACAGATAGGTCTATAGATTGGTAGGTGTTGATGTGATCGGCGCAACTTGTGAGCCGAAGGGCCTGTTTGTGCTGTAATGTTCTATGTTCTATAATAACAAACAATGCAAACATGGGATAAGAACAAATGGTGCCAGGCGAGCAGAGTGGGTAAGTGAGAGGACGGTTTGAGTGGGCCCCTGCTGATGAAGAGTTAAACCCAGATTTTAATACACAGTGAAATGAATAAATAATATTTAAATGGTGAGGAACTACAATTTAGGGATGGTAAAAATTTAACTAGTTGTATGACTGTTTTAAGAGCTGGTCACGTGATTCCATGGTGATGCTGATGGGGCGTTTCACAGGCTGCTGTTTTAGCTTCTGTTTGTACTCTACAGGCAACAATGCCTTCAATAAACCTGTTATGTGTTACTTTGAATCTATGTGTGCATCTGTTTTGTTTAAATCTACAAGCCCAACAGAGTTCGGACATTTCAAAAAGAAAATTGGTGACAAGCTGAGATTTTGTTTTGTTGAGAACATTGAGAAAAGATCCTAAGCTAAAGATAAAAAACATTGAGGATCCTCACACTTTGAATATTAGAAAGCTGGGAGAGAATTACAGGATTAAAGTCTGAACTACCAGGAAGACCAAGAAAGAAAAAGCTCTTTGTGTGGTTTTAAAACAGGGTTTTTTTTCCAGTCAGAGTAGGGTGAGTTTCCAGGCAGGTATCTGGCATGTTTTTAAAGAGGATTGTTCTGCTGCACAGCTGGGGCCAGTTAAAACAATCCCAGCTCAGGTCAACGGGCTCCAAGTTAAATAAAATATACTGAGCAGTCTCGAGTTGCTGGTGCTGCAGGAGAAAGGACAGGTTTCCTCCCACACCCCAAAGATGTGCTGTTAGGCTGATTGGAAGTAATAAATTGTCCCTAAATTAGTCTCCCTCAATGTGGAATCCATAAACAATAGATAAGGGTCATGGGTGGAGAGGGGGGACTGGTAATGTTAAAATGGCGGCGCGGGCTCGTTGGGCCGAAGGGCCTATTTCCCGGGCTGTTTTTGTTCTTTGTAATTAGAATCCATGAGGCTTTTTAAAAAAGAAAATGAATCACAGAGTTCGTATACAGAGCGTTTTCAGTGCTTTCTACAAGTGAACATAATTACAAAGGAGTTACTCATGCCAGCTTTTCCCAGCACAGTAAGATGTACCAGCAAAGCCAGGAACTTATGATGACTTGGCAAAGATCCCTGAAGATCATCACTCTCCAAAGTCACAGATCCTCACAGAGTGGTTCAGGTTCCACCAAAGGAATCAAGTGGAAGGTGAATTTGCAGCAACATTAAAAAGGCTGGCACAACATTGTGAATTGGTGAGATGTCTAATTTGTGGTCTCCAAAATGAGGTTATTCCCCTTTAAAGACAGCAGTAGAAATTGCAGTGTTGATGGAACTGGTTGCTAAGGAGGCTTCACAATTTGGTGCAGGAATGAAGATTCACAAGTTGGGAGTGGCCAATAAGATGTTAAAACAGCAACAAGCATGTCATCAATGTGCCAAAACGAGCCATTCAGCGAGTGAATGCTGGAGTAAGGATAATCAATGCAAGAATTGTGGTAAAATGGGTCACATTGTAAAAGCTTTTGGGCCAGGCCAGCTTCCCCTGAGGAGAATATTCAGAAGAATCTGGCTACCTTTAAAAAGAACAATTCATTCTACAAAAAGAATTTACGATATGGATGAAAAGAATTCCGACTGTGAAGTAGAGAATGTCCAGAAATATGATGAAGAGTTCCAGCTGAAAGTCTTACCCATACAGGATGAATCACATAGATTCTGGGTGATTCCCAAGTGGACAGATGGTTAGAATGGAGATTGATATTGGTGCTGCTATATCTTTAACTCCTGAGACTCTATCCCAACAAAAGATGCAACATCTTCCTTTAAAACCAGCTGCAGTGATTTTAAGGACACACACGGAAGAGATTGTGCCGTTAAAATCATGGTTAACGTAGAGTTGAGTGGACAAACAGCAGAGTCTCCTCTCCATGTGTTCTGTGACTTTTGGCGACAAATTCAAAATCTGCAGATGACACAGGGAAGAAGCTGTTCTTGAGTCAGTTGGTGCGTGACCTCAGGCTTTTGTATCTTTTTCCCAATGGAAGAAGGTGGAAGAGAGAATGTCCAGGGTGTGAGGGGTCTTTAATTCTGCTGGCTGCTTTGCCAAGACAGCAGGAAGTGTAGACAGAGTCAGTGGATGGGAGGCTGGTAGGCTCAGGACAGGTACCATGATGGCCAGTGCCGAAAATACCTTCAGCACAGGTGCCACCACTGCAAACAACAACTGCTACCGTTTCATAGCAGCTTTTGTGATAGAACCTGCTTCTCATCAATGGGTACACCTTCATCCATCAATAAGAGTATGAGGCAATCTCATCCCCGAGAGATTTAATTTGCTGCTTGGTTATCATCTTAGACAAATGTATGACACAAAGACCTTTGGGGACAAATTAAAAATCTGCAGATGACACAAACTTAGAAAGGTTGTGAACTGTGTGCAATTCTGGTCACCCTATTATAGAAAGTATATTATAGAAAGAGTGCAGAAAAGATTTACTGGGATGCTACCGGGACTTGATGGATTGAGTTATAAGAAGAGGCTGGATAGACTGGGACATTTTTCTCTGGAGCGTAGGAGGCTGAGGGGTGATCTTATAGAGGTCTATAAAATAATGAGGGGCATAGACAAGGTCATATCAATATCTTTTCCCAAAGGTAGGGGAGTCTAAAACTAGAGGACATAGGTTTAAGGTGAGAGAGGAGAGATACAAAAGTGTCCAGAGGGGCAATTCTTTCACACAGAGGGTGGTGAGTGTCTGGAACAAGCTGCCAGAGGTAGTAGTAGAGGTGAGTACAATTTCATCTTTAAAAAAACATTTAGACAGTTACATGGGTAAGATGGGTATAGAGGGATATTGGCCAAATGTGGGCAATTGGGATTAGCTTAGGGTTTCAAAAATAAAGGGGAGAACTTGGGCCGAAGGGCCTGTTTCCTTGTTGTAAACCTCTCTGACTCTATAACTGAGAGGACGATAATGATGCACTACTGAAGGGAATAAACATGAGAAATATTTAAAAGTGACTCAGCAGTGACACACAACAATACAAGGTCACAAAGATTGTGGACAATCCAATCAGCAGGATGTAGCTTGGTAAACAAGAAGTAAGGAAAGAGTTTGTAATTGTAAAACTACCTGAACCAACCTTATAGACCATGACAAACATACATTGTATAACCAAATAGTGAACAATAGAATATATATAAAAGCTGGCAGCTTTAAATGTAAAATCAGAGAAGCAAATTAGACTGCCTTAGGCAAACTATAAACAAGTTGGTGGAATTAGAACAAAGAACAAGAAAATGACAGCATAGGAACAGGTACTTTGGCCCTGCACTGACCACACTGTCCATCTGCACTAAAACCCCATACTTTCCTGGGGACCATTTCCTTCTATTCCCAGTCTATTCATATACATGGAAACCCCAATTTTATGCGAATTTGGATATAATGCGATGAATCATTGGACCCTTTTATTTTGCTCTTTCTTATAACAGGGCTGCAGTGTATCCATTCTGCAGTAAATGAATACAAGAGTAGTGAGATAGAGCTTCTGCTTAGGATACAATCAGTGATTTTGTCACAAATCACAACTACTTGAACGAAGCTTTTATTCTCCATTTCCGCTTAATCAGTTTGAACGTTGATTTTCTTGAACCCGATTTAGAGCAACCCCGCTTTTTCATGAAAACATTTTATGGATGCCAACCATTGTGTGATAACGGGGCCACACTGTATTTGTCAAGACGCCTCTTAAAAGTCACTATCGTATCTGCTTCCACTACCTGCCCCAGCACCACTTACTCATACATCTCCTTTAAACCTTGCCCATCACTCTTAAACCTGTGCTCCCTAGTAATTGATTCTTCCTGGGAAAAAGCTTCTGACTATCCATTCTCTCCATGCCTCTCATAATCTTGTAGACTTCTATCAGGTCTCCCCTCAACCTTCGTCGCTCCAGTGAGAACAAATCAAGTTTCTCCAGCCTCTCCTCATACTAAATGCCCTCCATACCAGGCAACATCCTGGTAAATCTTTTCTGTCCCCTCTCCAAAGCCTCCACCTCCTTCTGGTAGTGTGGGTGACCAGAATTGAACACTATATTCCAAGTGCGGCCTAACTAAGGTTCTATAAAGCTGCAACATGACTTGTCAATTTTTAAACTCAGTGCCCCGGCCGATGAAGGTAAGCATGCCGTATGCTTTCTTGACTACCTTCTCCACCTGCATTGCCACTTTTAGTGAACTGTGTACCTGTACACCCAGATCCCTCTGTTTATCAATATGATGAGAGGTATAGATAGGGTGGACAGTGATAGCCTTTTTCCTTGGATGGAGAAAGCTAGCATGAGGGGACATAGCTTTAAATTAAGGGGTGGTAGTTATAGGACTGATGTCAGGGGTAGGTTCTTTACCCAGAGGGTGGTGAGGGATTGGAATGCCTTGCCAGCTGCAGTTGTAAATGCGCCTAGTTTGGGGGCGTTTAAGAGATCCGTGGATAGGTTTATGGATGGAAAGGGATTGGTTTAGGCTAGAGGGTCATTGCTTTTCTCTTAATTGGTCGGCGCAACATTGTGGGCCGAAGGGCCTGTTCTGCGCTGTAGTGTTCTATGTTCTATGTTCTAATTCTCTTAAGGGTTGGAGAGCTGTGGCAGATGAAATTTAATGTAGAGAATGAGAAATGATCCATTTTGGTCAGGAGGATGGAATTAGGCCAAATTAAATGGAAATTACAATTAGAACATAGAACATTACAGCGCAGAACAGGCCCTTCAGTCCACGATGTTGCGCCGACCAGTTACAAAACCAATGACCCACTAACCTAAACCAATCCCTTTTCATCCATAAACCTATCCACAGATCTCTTAAACGCCCCCAAACTAGGTGCATTTACAACTGCAGCTGGCAGGGCATTCCAATCCCTCACCACCCGCTGGGTAAAGAACCTACCCCTGACATCCGTCCTGTAGCTACCCCCCCTTAATTTAAAGCCATGCCCCCTCGTGCTAGCTTTCTCCATCAGAGGAAAAAGGCTATCACTGTCCACCCTGTCTAAACCTCTAATCATCTTATATCTTTCAATAAGATCCCCTCTTAGCCGCCTTCTTTCCAACGAAAACAACCCCAAATCCCTCAGTCTCTCCTCATAGGACCTCCACCTGGGATCTGGAGCAGAGGGACCTGAACATTGTTACAATATCCAGACATACCTCATTGGTAAGCAGGGGCTGGGAACTCCACATCCCAACAGGCGTTGGGAGTTTCGCTATTAATGGACCAAGAGTGGGCAGTAGCACACGCACAATGTAGTGTTTCTTCTTGCCAAGGGCAGGCCCATTACAAATGTACAAAACGAAAGTGAAAACCTGGGTCATATGACTAACAACGGAGTGCCACATTGAAGAAGGGTTTCAGACAGGAGACAGGGAGAGGCGACATTGAGAGGGAGGAGCATAGAAAGATGCTCCAAACCAAAAGAGGGATGCAGCCCACAGACTTTGAGTGAAGAGGTCTTGGGAGAAGCCATGAAAATCTCAGAAGGCAGTAAAGGTTGCTGAGTCTGTACTGGGATTGAAGGTAATTCTTTGGAGAGATAGTATGTTGCTCAATGTGGCCAAAGAGCTGTGAGTTGACGCTAGAGTACAGATTCAGGAATCCAGGGAAACAGTCTCAGGAGATGCAAGTAAACCCTGTGATAGGGGTTATCACTGAGCCAATCTGAGCTGGGAATTCTCTCCAAAAGTATTTCAAATAAGAAGTCTGACAACACCAGGTTAAAGTTCAACCGATTTATTTGATAGTAAACTCACTAGCTTTCGGGGTTTGCCCCTTTGTCAGGTGAATGAAGTGTTCTGGCCTCAGACAGAGCATATAAACAGCACACACAGACATAGAACAAACATAGAACATAGAACATTACAGCACAAACAGGCCCTTCGGCCCTCGAGTTGCGCCGATCACATCAACCCCACCAATCTATAGACCTATCTATAACCCCCAATCCCATTAAACCCCATATACTCATCCAGAAGTCTTTTAAAAGACCCCAGCGAGTTCGCCTCCACCACCGACGACGGCAGCCGATTCCATTCACTCACCACCCTCTGAGTGAAAAACTTACCCCTAACATCACCTCTGTACTTCCCTCCCTGCACCTTAAATCTGTGTCCTCTCGTAGCGACCATTTCAACCCGGGGAAATAGCCTCTGAGAGTCCACCCTATCTATTCCTCTCAACATTTTATAAACAGGCTTGAGATGATGAGAGTGTTTCCCTTGGAGAGAAAGATGAGGTGAGATTTGAAATGTCTTCAATATCATGAAGGGTCTGGACAGATTTGAGAGAGGGAAACTGTTCCCATTGGTGGAAAGGTCAAAAATCAGAGGACATAAAGGTAACTGGCAAACAGAGACAGATTCACACAGCGAGTGGTTAGAATCTGGAATGTACTGTCTGAGAGTGTGGTGGAGACAGATTCATAGATTAATTGGTTAGAATCAGAATTGTTCTGTCTGAGGATGTGGTGGAGACAGGTACATACAGCAAGTGGTTAAGATCAGGAATGTACTGTCTGAGAGTGTGGTGGAGACAGGTACATACAGCAAGTGGTTAAGATCAGGAATGTACTGTCTGAGAGTGTGGTGGAGACAGATTCACACAGTGAGTGGTTAGGATCTGGAATGTACTGTCTGAGAGTGTGGTGGAGACAGATTCACACAGCGAGTGGTTAGGATCTGGAATGTACTGTCTGAGAGTGTGGTGGAGACAGATTCACACAGTGAGTGGTTAGGATCTGGAATGTACTGTCTGAGAGTGTGGTGGAGACAGATTCACACAGTGAGTGGTTAGGATGTGGAATGTACTGTCTGAGAGTGTGGTGGAGACAGATTCACACAGCGAGTGGTTAGGATCTGGAATGTACTGTCTGAGAGTGTGGTGGAGACAGATTCACACAGCGAGTGGTTAGGATCTGGAATGTACTCTCTGAGTGTGTGGTGGAGACAGATTCATACAGCGATTGGATAGAATGAGGAATGTACTGTCTGAGAGTGTGGTGGACACAGGTACATACAGCAAGTGGTTAGGATCAGGAATGTACTGTCTGAGAGTGTGGTGGAGACAGATTCACACAGCGAGTGGTTAGGATCTGAAATGTACTGTCTGAGAGTGTGGTGTAGACAGATTCACATAGCGAGTGGTTAGGATCTGGAATGTACTGTCTGAGAGTGTGGTGGAGACAGATTCACACAGTGAGTGGTTAGGATCTGGAATGTACTGTCTGAGAGTGTGGTGGAGACAGATTCACACAGCGAGTGGTTAGGATCTGGAATGTACTGTCTGAGAGTGTGGTGGAGACATATTCACACAGCGGGTGGTCAGGATCTGGAATGTACTGTCTGAGAGTGTGGTGGAGACAGATTCACACAGTGAGTGGTTAGGATCTGGAATGTACTGTCTGAGAGTGTGGTGGAGACAGATTCACACAGTGAGTGGTTAGGATCTGGAATGTACTGTCTGAGAGTGTGGTGGAGACAGATTCACACAACGAGTGGTTAGGATCTGGAATGTACTGTCTGAGATGTGGTGGAGCAGATTCACACAACGAGTGGTTAGGATCTGGAATGTACTGTCTGAGAGTGTGGTGGAGACAGATTCACACAACGAGTGGTTAGGATCTGGAATGTACTGTCTGAGAGTGTGGTGGAGCAGATTCACACAACGAGTGGTTAGGATCTGGAATGTACTGTCTGAGAGTGTGGTGGAGACAGATTCAATTGGGTCTTTCAGAAAGAGAATTGGGTCATTACCAGCTGAAGAAATTGTCGCAGGACTATGTTGCCAGGCGAATTGTTCCTGACGAAAGCAACAGATGTAACCGGCCGATTGGCCTAGTTGTGTGCTGGAACTATTCTACAACTCTTTACAACTCTCTACCCACCCACCTCTCCCTCTTCAAAATCTACCTTTGCTTCTCTATCTACTCCCACATATCTTGGAGAAATTTTACTTGATAACTGCTTCTGCCTTGGGACATTTTATTACATTAATAAATGCAAGTTGTTATTAGCAAACTGTTTCTGTCACTAGCAGCGCTGCTGATGAGCTGGGAAGGACTGGTTTGGAAACTGGTGCTTACCAATCTGATGGGGAGTGTAGGTAAGAATTCCTGTGGTGAAGATCAAGTATTTTTTGTCTTGAGTTGTTTGCTGTTCTGACGTTAAGGTTGTATCTGCTGGCTTCGTCTTGGCTTGGAGAAAAAGTTCTGCTACTCTGGCTTCAATCTGATTTTCATCCATCAAGGGTTGTTCCCCGGAAAGAAGTTCATTTTCCTCTCTCTGATCATCGTCTGTATTACAGACTATCATCTTGTCTGGCTTCTCACTCTGCTTCACTTTGCTGGAAACATTGTCCTCACTGTCAGTGCCCAAGTCAAACACCCGGGGAGCTGATTCCTCCTCAGAGCCCAGCAGCAGGTCAGGAGAATCATGCCGTCTGCAATCTGCCACCATAACCGTGCGGATGGTGCTGGCATTCAAATTCTGAAGCTGGAACAGTCTCTTCACCACATTTATATTCTCTGATTCGATATCCTACAGTGAGGGGAAATGAATTGAAGAATATTAAATAGATACCTCACAGCCTGGTCCATTAACAACCACAGTTATTCCAACCTTTTGGACGGCACGGTAGCACAGTGGTTAGCACTGCTACTTCACAGCTCCAGGCTCCTGGATTCGATTCCCGGCTTGAGTCACTGCCTGTGTGGAGTTTGCACATTCTCCTCGTGTCTGCGTGGGTTTCCTCCCACAGTCCAAAGATGTGGGGGTTAGGTTTATTGGCCAGGCTAAGAAATTGCCCCTTAGTGTCCAGGGATGTGTAGGTTAGAGGGATTAGTGGGTATAATAGGTAGGGATATGGGGATAGGACCTGGGTGGGATTGTGTTCGGTGCAGACTCGATGGGCCGAAGGGCCTCTTTCTGCACAGCAGGGTTCTGTAATTCTATAACCTGGTTAAAGAAAACACCATGGATACTGGAAACACACCATAGCCTGCAGCACTGATGGGGATAGGAGAGTTTACACAACACATCTCTGATTGCTGATCAGAACTGCAATTAAAGAGTTTATAAATGATCACACGGAAATAATTCAGCCCTGAAAAGTCTAGAGCTAGATGGGAAATGCCAGTGTTTCTGTTAAAGTGACTCAGTACTGGAAAACAGTGTAAATGGTAGAGGAACAGAGAGACAGAGGGTCACAGTTCAGAGGGTGGAGATTAGAGAGAGAAAGTGTCACAGCGTAGAGCGGAGGAGCAGAGAGAGACAGAGAGTCACAGTGTAGAGAGTGGAGTGTAGAGAGAGACAGCGTCGCTGAGTACAGGGCAGAGTTTAAAGAGGGACAGACAGTCACAGTGTGAAGGATGGAGTTTACAGAGACACAGATTAGAGGGTGGAGATTAAAAAGACAAGGGATCACAGTGTAGAAGAGCAGAGAGAGTGGTCACACTGCAGAGGACTGGAGTTTAGAGAGAGACAGAGTGCGGAGATTATAGAGAGAGAGATTAGAGTATAAAGCGTGGAGGTCAGAGAGACTGAGAGTCACAGTGTAGAGGATGGAGGAGCAGAGAGGAATGGAAGATCACAGTCCAGAAGGCTGGAGTTTAGAGACAGACAGGGCCACAGTGTAGAGGATAGAGGTTAGAGAGACAGAGTGTCACAATGCAGAGCATAGAGGAGCAAAGAGAGGCAGAGGGTCACAGTGCAGAGGGTGGAGGTTAGACAGAGACAGTGTGTGACAGTATAAAGAATGGAGGTTGGTGACACAGAGGGTCACAGTGTGGAGGGTGGAGGTTAGAGAGAGAGAGACACGGGGGTCACAGTGTAGAGGAGCAGAGATAGACAGTCACACTGCAAAGGGCTAGCGTTCAGAGAGAGTAAGGGCCGCAGTGTGGAGGATGGAGGTTAGAGAGAGACACAGACTCACAGTGTAAAGTATGGAGGTGGGAGAGACAGCATGTGACAGTGTGGAGGATGGAGCTTAGAGAGACAGGGGGATCACAGTGCAGATTGCCGGAGTTTAGAGAGAGACAGAGCCACACTGGAGAGGATGGAGGTCAGAGAGGCAGAGGGTCACAATGTAGTGGGTGGAGGTTCAGGAGACAGAAGGTCACAGTGTAGAGTTTGGAAGTTAGAAAGACAGAGTGTGACAGTGTAGAGAATGGAGGTTAGAGAGGCAGAGGATGGAGGAGCAGAGAGAGATAGAGGGTCACAGTTTAGAAGATGGAGGTTACAGAGATGGTACAGGCATATCCAAGTAATTGATGTGTGTATATTCAGCTGATTATCAGCAATGGTGAAAAATAATCTAGTTGCTGCACAGAATTCATCTTCAAACCTTATTTCACTGAGTCATGTTGTTGATTCATTTTTGAGTTAATTTGTTCATTTTTAGTTCCTAGCTATGTTCATCACAGATACTGCCAATGTAAACATGTCACATTGTAATAACCCTCTCCCACCAGTGGGATTTCTCAGCCCTCAATCCAATCTGGTGTAAAGAAGCTCCATTTTCCATCCACTCTTCTGCTCTGTTTCCAAGCCAGTTTAAGCTGTATAAGAGTCTATTACACCAAAATAAACCAGGGCATGGAAATGGTTACTGAATTCTATTGGCTCACCCTTAAGAACATAAGAAATAGGAGCAGGAGTAAGCCATCTAGCCCCTCGAGCCTGCCCCGCCATTCAATAAGATCATGGCTGATCTGAAGTAGATCAGTTCCACTTACCCGCCTGCTCCCCATAACCCTTAATTCCCTTATCGATCAGAAATCCTTGCCCAATTAACTCATGTTCTTCAATCCCACTTCACTGTCAGACTATCTGGATTTACTCCCTGGAACACAACATGGGAAATGGAATAAGATCTCAATATTACACACACACATATTCTAATTTCACCTCCAATATGGACAGATGTTTAAACTAACTGAAATGGAAAGGAGGGTGCATTTGACTTTAGAAATAGATTGTATTCTCCTGAAAATCTGCTCCAAAAGATTGATGATGTGGATATGCCGATGTTGGGCTGGGGTAAACACAGTTAAATGTCTGACAACACCAGGTTTCAGTCCAACCGATTTATTTGATTGTAAATTCACTAGCTTTCGGGTTAGTCCCTCCGCTCGACAGACTGGAGGGGCTGATTGTGGACAAGTCCCCAGGACCGGATGGAATGCATCCGAGGGTTCTGAAAGAAATGGCGGAGGTGATAGTGGATGCCTTGGTGGTTATTTTCCAGACGTCGCTGGATTCCGGGGAAGTGCTGGAAGATTGGAAAATGGCTAATGTTATGCTGTTGTTTAAGAAGGGTGCCAGGCAAAAGGCGGGGAATTATAGGCCGGTTAGTTTAACGTCTGTTGGAGGTAAAATGTTAGAATCCGTCATCAAGGAGGAAATAGCGAGGCATCTTGAGGGAAAGTGCTTGATAGAGCAGACGCAGCACGGTTTCGTTAAAGGGAAGTCATGTCTGACAAATTTATTGGAATGGATGTTGCAGGTCCCGGGGTACAAATGCTTTAATCGGAGTAGACAAGGAGGTAGAAGGGGGGGTGGGGTAGCATTATTGGTCAAGGACTGTATCTCAGTGTCAGAGAGGAACTTTGATGAGGACTTGTCTGTTGAGGTAGTATGGGCGGAGATTAGAAATAGGAGAGGAGAGGTCACCCTGTTGGGAGTCTTTTATAGACCTCCAAAAAGTTCTAGAGAGGTTGAGGAAAGGATTGCGGAGACGATCCTTGTTAGGAGTGAAAGTAATAGGGTAATTGTTATGGGGGACTTTAACTTTACTCATGTAGATTGGAATTGCTACAGCTCTGGCTCGTTAGAGGGGTCAGTTTTTGTTCAAAGTGTGCAAGAAGGTTTTTTGACTCAGTATGTAGATAGGCCGACGAGAGGTGAGGCTATATTGGATTTGGTGCTCGGTAATGAGCCAGACCAGGTGCTAGACTTGGAAGTTGGTGTACAGTTTGGGGATAGTGATCACAATTCGATTACGTTCACCTTAGTGATGGAAAGGGATAGGCATGAACCTCGGGTCAGTAGTTTCAGCTGGGGGAAGGGTAATTATGAGGCTATTAGGAGAGAATTAGGAAGCATTGGTTGGAATGGGAGATTACAGGGACTGGGAACATCCGAGATGTGGAGATTTTTCAAGGAGCAGCTATTGCGGGTCTGTGATAAGTATATCCCTGTCAGGCAAGGAGGATTTGGTAGGCCCAGGGAACCGTGGTGCACCAAAAAAGTTGATTCGTTGGTTAGGAAGAAAAAGGAGGCTTATGTTCGGATGAGGCTTGAGGGCTCAGGTAGTGCATTAGAAAGTTTTAGATTGGCTAGGAGGGAGTTGAAGAGGGAGTTAAGAAGGGCTAAAAGAGGACATGAGATGATTTTGGCTGATAGGATTAAGGAGAACCCTAAGGCGTTTTACAGGTATGTCAAGAACAGAAGGTTGGTTAGGACAAGATTAGGGCCAGTTACAGACAGTAGAGGGAAGTTGTGTGTGGAACCGGAGGAGATTGGAGAGGCGTTGAACCAATATTTCTCTTCGGTGTTCACGCAAGGGGACAGGAATGTAGCTGAGGAGGACACTGGGGTGCAGGGGTGTGAAATAGATAGTATTGCAGTTGATACGGGGGATGTGCTGGATATTTTAGAGGGATTGAAAATAGATAAGTCCCCTGGTCCAGATGGGATTTACCCTAGGATTCTTTGGGAGGCAAGAGGGGTGATTGCGGAGCCTCTGGCTCTGATCTTCAGGTCGTCGTTAGTCTCTGGTATAGTACCAGAAGATTGGAGGACAGCAAATGTTGTCCCATTGTTTAAGAAGGGGAGAAGGGACTTCCCTGGGAATTATAGACCGGTGAGTCTTACTTCTGTGGTGGGTAAGGTTTTGGAAAGGATTATTAGAGACAGGATTTATAGTTATTTGGAAAGTAATGAGTTGATTAGAGACAGTCAGCATGGTTTTGTAGCGGGTAGGTCATGCCTTACTAACCTTATCGAGTTCTTTGAGAAAGTGACCAAAGAGGTGGATAGGGGTAAGGCTGTTGATGTGGTGTATATGGATTTTAGCAAGGCGTTTGATAAGGTTCACCATGGTAGGCTTCTGCAGAAAATGCAGATGTATGGGATTGGGGGTGATCTAGGTAATTGGATCAGGAATTGGCTAGCAGATAGGAGACAGAGAGTGGTGGTTGATGGGAAATATTCGTCATGGAGTTCGGTTACAAGTGGTGTGCCTCAGGGATTTGTTTTGGGGCCACTGCTGTTTGTAATTTTTATTAATAATCTGGATGAGGGTATAGTTGGGTGGATTAGTAAGTTTGCTGATGACACCAAAGTCGGAGGTGTGGTAGATTGTGAGGAAGGGTGTCATAGTTTGCAGGATGACTTAGAAAGGTTGCAGAGCTGGGCTGAGAGGTGGCGGATGGAGTTTAATGTGGAGAAGTGTGAGGTAATTCATTTCGGTAGGAATAACAGATGTGTTGAGTATAGGGCTAACGGGAGGACTTTGAATAGTGTGGAGGAGCAGAGGGATCTAGGTGTATGTGTACATAGATCCCTGAAAGTTGGGAATCAAGTAGATAAGGTTGTTAAGAAGGCATACGGAGTTTTGGCGTTTATTGGTAGGGGGATTGAATTTAGGAGTCGCAGCGTCATGATGCAACTGTACACATCTCTGGTGCGGCCGCACTTGGAGTACTGTGTGCAGTTCTGGTCCCCACATTACAGGAAGGATGTAGAGGCTTTGGAGAGGGTGCAGAGGAGGTTTACCAGGATGTTGCCTGGTATGGAGGGGAGATCCTATGAGGAGAGATTGAGAGATTTGGGGTTGTTTTCACTGGAAAGAAGGCGGCTAAGAGGGGATCTCATTGAAACATATAAGATGATTAGAGGTTTAGACAGGGTAGATAGTGATAGCCTTTTTCCTAGGATGGAGAAAGCTAGCACGAGGGGGCACGATTTTAAATTAAGGGGGGGTAGTTATAGGACAGATGTCAGGGGTAGGTTCTTTACCCAGAGGGTGGTGAGGGACTGGAATGCCCTGCCAGCTGCAGTTGTAAATGCACCTAGTTTGGGGGCGTTTAAAAGATCTGTGGATAGGTTTATGGATGAAAAGGGATTGGTTTAGGCTAGTGGGTCATTGTTTTGTAACTGGTCGGCGCAACATCGTGGGCCGAAGGGCCTGTTCTGCGCTGTAATGTTCTATGTTCTATGTTCTATGAGGAGGTGTCAAGGGCAGTGGATAGAGGAGAGCCGGTGGATGTGGTCTTTCTTGATTTTCAGAAGGCGTTTGACAAGGTACCTCACAAGAGGTTATTGCAGAAGGTCAGGGGACATGGAGTTGGGGGTAGGGTGTTAGTGTGGATAGAGGATTGGTTGTCAAATAGGAGGCAGAGAGTGGGGGTCTATTCGGATTGGCGGATGGTGACTAGTGGGGTGCCCCAGGGGTCGGTGCTGGGGCCTCAGCTATTTACCATTTATATAGATGATCTGGAGGAGGGAACCGAGTGCAGGGTGTCGAAATTTGCTGATGACACCAAGATTGGTGGAACGGCAAATTGTGCGGAGGGTGTGGAGAGTCTGCAGAAGGATCTAGATAGGCTGGGCGAATGGGCTAGGAACTGGCAAATGGAATTTAATGTTGGCAAGTGTGAGGTGGTCTACTTTGGTAGGAATAATGGTCGGAAGGGTTATTACCGAAGCGGCAAAAAACTGCAGCAGGCGACGGTGCAGAGGGACCTCGGGGTCCTTGTGCATGAGTCGCAAAAACCCAGCTTGCAGGTGCAGCAGGTGGTCAGGAAGGCGAATGGGATGCTGGCCTTCATAGCGAGGGGGATTGAATATAAAAGTAGGGAGGTATTGCTGCAGCTGTATAGGGCATTGGTGAGGCCGCAGCTGGAGTACTGAGTGCAGTTTTGGTCGCCGCACCTGCGCAAGGATATTTTGGCCTTGGAGGGAGTGCAGAGGAGGTTTATAGAACATAGAACATAGAACATTACAGCGCAGAACAGGCCCTTCGGCCCACGATGTTGCGCCGACCAGTTACAAAACAATGACCCACTAGCCTAAACCAATCCCTTTTCATCCATAAACCTATCCACAGATCTCTTAAACGCCCCCAAACTAGGTGCATTTACAACTGCAGCTGGCAGGGCATTCCAGTCCCTCACCACCCTCTGGGTAAAGAACCTACCCCTGACATCTGTCCTATAACTACCCCCCCTTAATTTAAAATCGTGCCCCCTCGTGCTAGCTTTCTCCATCCTAGGAAAAAGGCTATCACTATCTACCCTATCTAAACCTCTAATCATCTTATATGTTTCAATAAGATCCCCTCTTAGCCGCCTTCTTTCCAGCGAAAACAACCCCAAATCTCTCAGTCTCTCCTCATAGGACCTCCCCTCCATACCAGGAAACATCCTGGTAAACCTCCTCTGCACCCTCTCCAAAGCCTCCACGTCCTTCCTGTAATGTGGGGACCAGAACTGCACACAGTACTCCAAGTGCGGCCGCACCAGAGTTGTGTACAGGATAGGATAGAGGCGGAGAGACTCTTCCTGCTCAGAAAGGATAGTAGGACTAGGGGGCACAGCCTCAAGATAAAGGGGGGGCGGTTTAGAACAGAGTTGAGGAGGAACTTCTTCACTCAAAGGGTGGTGAATCTCTGGAATTCTCTGCGAGGCTACCTCGCTAAATATTTTTAAGTCGCGGGTTGATGGGTTTTTGGTAGGCAAAGGGATTAAGGGTTATGGGGAGAGGGCGGGAATGTGGAATTGAGCCACTTCAGATCAGCCATGATCTTATTGAAAGACGGGGCAGGCTCGAGGGGCTAGATGGCCTACTCCTGCTCCTATTTCTCATGTTCTTATGTTCACCTGACGAAAGGGCTAACCCGAAAGCTAGTGAATTTACTATCAAATAAATCGGTTGGACTGAAACCTGGTGTTGTCAGACTTTTTACCAAAAGATTGATATCAGGAGAAAGAGAGATTCAGTGCTGATTTCATACTGAAAAGGTGAATCAGGATAACTATCCACTAGCAGGATACAGTGGCTGCTTTGGTCTTGTTTCTGGGATTTGGGAATTGCTGGATTGCATTCAGACAGAGCCAAGATGTTCTTGAGAATGTGTTGGTCAAACTGCTTTCTTAAACTCTCTGGACTGGCTTGAGAGAACCACTAGCAGGTTAGGCCATTTCAGTAAGAAGTCACACAACACCAGGTTAAAGTCCAACAGGTTTATTTGGTAGAAAAGGCCACTAGCTTTCAGGGCTTTGCTCCTTTGTCAGGTGAGTGGGGAGTTCTGATCACAGACAGGGCATATAAAAGCACACACTCAGTTTACAGAATACTGATTAGAATGTTTGTCTTTACAGCGAATCAAGGCTTAAAGGTACAGACAATGTGAGTGGAGATAGTATTAAGCACAGGTTAAAGAGATGTTTTTGTCTCCAGACAGGACTGTAAGTGAGATTTTACAAGCCCAGGCAAGTTACGGATAGTGCGACACAAACCCAAGATCCCTGTAGAGGCCATCTTCATGTGTGCGGAACTTGGCTATCAGTCTCTGCTCAGCTACTCTGTGCTATCGTATGTCGTGAAGGCCGCCTTGGAGAACGTTTACAAGAAGATCAGAATGCCCGTGACTGCTGTTTCGGGCCATTTCAGACATACATTAAGAGTCAATGAATAACTTGTACTGATATGAACTTGTCTATGCCACCTTTATTTATTGAAAACCCTAAATTAATCCCAATTGCCCGCATTTGGCCCATATCCCTCTATACTCATCATACCCACGTAACTATCTAAACTCTTTTTAAAAAACAAAATTGTACCGGCCTCTACTACTACCTCTGCAGCTTGTTCCAGACACTCATCACCCTCTGGGTGATCTCTCCCCTCTCACCTTAAACCTATGCCCTCTAGTTTTAGACTCCCCTGCCTTTGGGAAAAGATATTGACTATCCAGCTGATCTATGCCACTCATTATTTCATAGACCTCTATATGATAACCTCTCAGTTTTCTACGCTCCAGACAAAAAAGTCCATCCAACCTCTTCTACATCCTAGTAAATCTTTTCTGCACTCCTTCTAGTTTAACAATATCCCTTCTATAATAGGGTGACCAGATCTGTACACAGTATTCCAAGCGTGGCCTTACCAATGCTGAATGCCTTCTTCACTACTCTGTCCACCTGTGGCTCCACTTTCAAGGAGCTATGAACCTGTACCCCTAGATGTCTTTGTTCTGTAACTCTCCCCAGTGCCCTACCATTAACTGAGTCAGTCATGCCCTAGTTCAATCTACCAGAATGCATCACTTCGCATTTGTCTAAATTAAACTCCATCTGCCATTCGTCAGCCCACTGGCCCAACTGAAGCCACACAAACAGCAAGAGGCAGTCTGATTTATTGTTGTACTGAGTTAGCAGATGAGAGCTGGGGTTTTGTCAGAGTGTTAGTGCCCTGGACTCTGGAATCATAGAATCACTACAGTGCGGAAGGAGGCCATTCAGCCCATCGAGTCTACACTGACCACAATCCCACCCAAGCCCTATCACCATCAGCTCATGAATTTACCCTAGCTAGTCCCCCTGATAGTAAGGGGCAATTTTAGCATGGCCAATCAACCTAACCCACACAGCTTTGGACTGTGGGAGGAAACCAAGGACCTGGAGTAAACCCATGCAGACATGGGGACAGTGACCTGTGACTGGAATCGAACCGAGGTTCCTGGTGCTTTGAGGCAGCAGTGCTCACCACTGTGCCACTGCACTGCCAAAGGGATGAATATCACCCCACTAGAACATAGAACATTGCAGCACAGTACAGGCCCTTCGGCCCTCGATGTTGTGCCGAGCTTTGTTCTAAAACAAGATCAAGCTATCCCACTCTCTATCATTCTGGAGTGCTCCATGTGCCTATCGAATAACCGTTTGAAAGTTCCTGAAGTGTCCGACTCCACTATCACAGCAGGCAGTCTATTCCACACCCCAATCACTCTCTGAGTGAAGAACCTACCTCGGACATCCCTCCTATATCTCCCACCATGAAACTTATAGTTATGCCCCCTAGTAACAGCTACGTCCACCCGAGGAAATAGTCTCTGAACATCACTCTATCCATCCCCCTCATCATCTTATAAACCTCTATTAAGTTGCCTCTTATTCTTCTCCACTCTAAACAGAAAAGCCCCAGCTCCCTTAACCTTTCCTCATAAGACCTACCCTCCAAACCAGGCAGCATCCTGGTAAATCTCCTCTGCACTCTCTCCAATGCTTCCACATCCTTCTTATAGTGAGGTGACCAGAACTGAACACAATATTCCAAATGTGGTCTCACTACGGTCCTGTACAGTTGCAGCATAACCCCAAGACTCTCACCAGCTTTTATAGATACACCATAGAAAGCGTTCTTTCTGGTTGTATCACAGCTTGGTATGGCTCAAAGAACAAAGAACAAAAACAGCCCGGGAAACAGGCCCTTCGGCCCAACGAGCCCGCGCCACCATCCCAACACCACCAGTCCCCCCCTCCACCCACGACTCTTGTCTACTGTTTTATGGCCATCCACATTGAGGGAAACTGATTTAGAACATATAGAACATATAGAACATTACAGCACAAACAGGCCCTTCGGCCCTCGAGTTGCGCCGATCGCATCAACCCCACCAATCTATAGACCTATCTATAACCCCCAATCCCATTAAACCCCATATACTCATCCAGAAGTCTTTTAAAAGACCCCAGCGAGTTCGCCTCCACCACCGACGACGGCAGCCGATTCCATTCACTCACCACCCTCTGAGTGAAAAACTTACCCCTAACATCACCTCTGTACTTCCCTCCCCGCACCTTAAATCTGTGTCCTCTCGTAGCGACCATTTCAACCCGGGGAATTAGCCTCTGAGAGTCCACCCTATCTATTCCTCTCAACATTTTATAAACTTCTATCAGGTCGCCTCTCAACCTTCGCCTCTCCAGGGAAAAGAGTCCCAGCTCCCTCAACCTATCTTCATAAGGCATGCCTCCCAGTCCAGGCAACATCCTTGTAAATCTCCTCTGCACCCTTTCAATAGCTTCTACGTCTTTCCTATAGTGAGGCGACCAGAACTGCGCACAGTACTCCAAATGAGGCCTGACGAAGGTCCTGTAAAGTTGCAGCATTACCTCCCGACTCCTAAACTCAATCCCTCGATTAATGAAGGCCAGTACACCATACGCCTTCTTGACCACCTCCTCCACCTGCGAGGCCGATTTAAGAGTCCTGTGAACCCGGACCCCGAGATCCTTCTGCTCTTCAACGCTACTAAGACCCCTGCCCTTAATAGTGTACTCGTTCATCCCGTTGGTTCTGCCGAAATGGACTACTACACATTTATCCGCGTTGAAGTCCATCTGCCACTTCTCCGCCCATTCCTGCATCCTATCTATGTCCTGCTGCAACTTTTGACATCCTTCCAGACCATCCACAACACCGCCGACCTTCGTGTCATCAGCGAACTTGCTAACCCATCCCTCCACTTCCTCATCCAGGTCATTTATGAAAATGACAAACAACAAGGGTCCCAGAACAGATCCCTGGGGCACCCCACTGGTGACTGACCTCCATTCCGAAAAAGACCCATCCACAACCACTCTCTGCCTTCTGCAGGCAAGCCAGTTCTGGATCCACAAGGCCAAAGGCCCTTGGATCCCATGCCCTCTCACCTTCTCAAGAAGTCTTGCATGGGGGACCTTATCAAAAGCCTTGCTGAAGTCCATGTACACTACGTCCACGGCACTTCCTTTGTCAATGTGTTGAGTCACATTATCGAAGAACTCAACTAGGCTCGTAAGGCACGACCTGCCCTTGACAAATCCATGCTGACTATTCCTGATCATGTCAAACCTCTCCAAATGCTCGTAAATCTTGTCCCTCAGAAGCCTCTCCATCAGCTTACCAACCACTGAGGTCAGACTCACCGGGCGGTAATTTCCCGGGCTATCTCTGTTCCCTTTCTTGAAAATAGGGACTACATCCGCAATCCTCCAATCTTCCGGAACCTCTCCCGTCTCCATTGACGACGCAAAGATCATCGCCAAGGGCTCTGCAATCACTTCCCTGGCCTCCCACAGTATCCTGGAGTACATCCCATCTGGTCCCGGCGACTTATCTACCTTGATAGAATTCAAAAGTTCTAACACATCCTCCTCCTTAATGTCCACGTACTCAATCTTTTCCACCTGCTGCAAGTCCATAGCAAGATCTCCCAAATCAGCTTCCACTGTGAATACTGATGCAAAGTACTCATTAAGCACCTCCGCCATTTCTTCTGGTTCTACACAGACCTTTCCCCCTTCATCTTTTATAGGTCCTATCCTTTCCCTTCTCACCCTTTTACCTTTCACATACTTATAGAAGGCCTTGGGATTTTCCTTAATCTTACCCGCCAAGGTCTTCTCATGACCCCTTCTGGCTCTCCTAATTTCCCTTTTAACCTCCTTTCTACAGTCCTTATATTCTTCAAGATCCTTAACCTCTCCTAGTTCCCTGAACCTTTTGTACACCTTCCTTTTCCTCCTGACTAGGTTCAACACAGCCTTCGTGCACCACGGTTCCCGCGACCTACCAAAACCCCCTTGCCTTATCGGAACATTGTCATGCAGAGCGTCAGACAAACATTCCTTGAATATCCGCCACCTTCCTTCGGTACTTTTCCCTAAGAATGCCTCCTTCCAGTTTATTTGTCCAAGTAACTTCCTGACTTCTTCGTATCTCCCCTTACTCCAGACAAACACCTTCCTAGCCTGTCTGATCCTATCTCGTTCCAATGCAATTGTGAAGGAGATAGAATTATGGTCACCATTCCCAAGATGCTCTCCTACCGAGAGATCCATCACCTGCCCTGGTTCATTCGCCAGTACCAGGTCAAGTACTGCCTCTCCCCTCGTAGGCTTGTCCACATACTGTGTCAGGAAACCTTCCTGAACACACCTAACAAACTCCTCTCCAGCCGAACCCCTTACTCTAGGGATATTCCAGTCGATGTTTGGGAAATTGAAGTCTCCCATCACGACAACTCTGTTTTTAATACATTTCTCCAGAATCTGGTTCCCTATCTGCACTTCAACTTCCCTGTCACTATTGGGCGGCCTATAGAATACACCCAGCAAAGTTTTCGACCCTTTGCTGTTCGTAACTTCCACCCACAGAGACTCTGTAGAAAGTCCCTCCACGGCATCCTCTTTCTCTGCAGCCATGACACTGTCCCTTATTAACAGTGTCACTCCACCACCTCTTCTGCCAGCCTCCCTGTCATAGAACATAGAACATAGAACATAGAACATTACAGCGCAGAACAGGCCCTTCGGCCCACGATGTTGCGCCGACCAGTTACAAAACAATGACCCACTAGCCTAAACCAATCCCTTTTCATCCATAAACCTATCCACAGATCTTTTAAACGCCCCCAAACTAGGTGCATTTACAACTGCAGCTGGCAGGGCATTCCAGTCCCTCACCACCCTCTGGGTAAAGAACCTACCCCTGACATCTGTCCTATAACTACCCCCCCTTAATTTAAAATCGTGCCCCCTCGTGTTAGCTTTCTCCATCCTAGGAAAAAGGCTATCACTATCTACCCTGTCTAAACCTCTAATCATCTTATATGTTTCAATAAGATCCCCTCTTAGCCGCCTTCTTTCCAGCGAAAACAACCCCAAATCTCTCAATCTCTCCTCATAGGATCTCCCCTCCATACCAGGCAACATCCTGGTAAACCTCCTCTGCATCCTCTCCAAAGCCTCTACATCCTTCCTGTAATGTGGGGACCAGAACTGCACACAAAACTCCAAGTGCGGCCGCACCAGAGATGTGTACAGTTGCATCATGACGCTGCGACTCCTAAATTCAATCCCCCTACCAATAAACGCCAAAACTCCGTATGCCTTCTTAACAACTTTATCTACTTGATTCCCAACTTTCAGGGATCTATGTACACATACACCTAGATCCCTCTGCTCCTCCACACTATTCAAAGTCCTCCCGTTAGCCCTATACTCAACACATCTGTTATTCCTACCGAAATGAATTACCTCACACTTCTCCACATTAAACTCCATTCGCCACCTCTCAGCCCAGCTCTGCAACCTTTCTAAGTCATCCTGCAAACTATGACACCCTTCCTCACAATCTACCACACCTCCGACTTTGGTGTCATCAGCAAACTTACTAATCCACCCAACTATACCCTCATCCAGATCATTAATAAAAATTACAAACAGCAGTGGCCCCAAAACAGATCCCTGAGGCACACCACTTGTAACCGAACTCCATGACGAATATTTCCCATCAACCACCACTCTCTGTCTCCTATCTGCTAGCCAATTCCTGATCCAATTACCTAGATCACCCCCAATCCCATACATCTGCATTTTCTGCAGAAGCCTACCATGGTGAACCTTATCAAACGCCTTGCTAAAATCCATATACACCACATCAACTGCCTTACCCCTATCCACCTCTTTGGTCACTTTCTCAAAGAACTCGATAAGGTTAGTAAGGCATGACCTACCCGCTACAAAACCATGCTGACTATCTCTAATCAACTCATTACTTTCCAAATAACTATAAATCCTGTCTCTAATAATCCTTTCCAAAACCTTACCCACCACAGAAGTAAGACTCACCGGTCTATAATTCCCAGGGAAGTCCCTTCTCCCCTTCTTAAACAATGGGACAACATTTGCTGTCCTCCAATCTTCTGGTACTATACCAGAGACTAACGACGACCTGAAGATCAGAGCCAGAGGCTCCGCAATCACCCCTCTTGCCTCCCAAAGAATCCTAGGGTAAATCCCATCTGGACCAGGGGACTTATCTATTTTCAAACCCTCTAAAATATCCAGCACATCCCCCGTATCAACTGCAATACTATCTATTTCACACCCCTGCATCCCAGTGTCCTCCTCAGCTACATTCCTGTCCCCTTGCGTGAACACCGAAGAGAAATATTGGTTCAACGCCTCTCCAATCTCCTCCGGTTCCACACACAACTTCCCTCTACTGTCTGTAACTGGCCCTAATCTTGTCCTAACCAACCTTCTGTTCTTGACATACCTGTAAAACGCCTTAGGGTTCTCCTTAATCCTATCAGCCAAAATCATCTCCTTCCTGAAACATCTGAAACCTGGCACCTGAAGTACCCAGTCCTGTCCCTGAGACATCCAAGTCTCCGTAATGGCCACCACATCACATTCCCAAGCAGCTATCCACGCCCTAAGCTCATCTACCTTATTTACTATACTCCTTGCATTAAAATATACACACTTCAGCCCCTCAGTCTGGGCATTTCCCTTCTCCACCCCCAGTCTAACCTCCCTCCCATGTTTCCTGCGGTCCTCCCCTACCTTTAAAGTATTAAAGCACATGCATTTCAAACCCTGCTCCGCCCCACCCCCACTACGCCGTGCCTTGCATTCCCCATCTATGCCCCCCTCCCTTTCACCCCCTCTACTCAATATCCCACCCCCCCCCAAATCAGTTTAAACCTCCCCGCATAGCCTTTGCAAATTTACCCCCCAGGATATTGATTCCCCTCTGGTTCAGGTGTAAACCATCACTCATATAGAGGTCCCGCCTTCCCCAGAATGAGCCCCAATTGCTTAAGTACCTGAACCCCTCCCTCCTGCACCATCCCCTCAGCCACGAGTTCAAACTTTCCCTCTCTCTATTCCTCTCTAAACTATCCCGTGGCACAGGCAAGAGTCCGGATATAACTATTCTTCCAGACTTGGCCTTTAGTTTCCACCCCATTTAGGGACAATTTATTCCTGCCAATCAGCCTAACAGCACATCTTTGGGGTGTGGGAGGAAACCGGGGCACCCGGAAAAACCCACGCAAGCACAAGGAGAATGCGCAAACTCCCACAGACACCGGCCCAAATCTATGTGTCTGCACAGCAAACAGTGATAGTCACTGAGCTGTCATCTTGCCCAGTATCTGGTCCAGTTTAGGCACACACTAACATAGAACATAGAACATTACAGCGCAGAACAGGCCCTTCGGCCCACGATGTTGCGCCGACCAGTTACAAAAACAATGACCCACTAGCCTAAACCAATCCCTTTTCGTCCATAAACCTATCCACAGATCTCTTAAACGCCCCCAAACTAGGCGCATTTACAACTGCTGGGTAAAGAACCTACCCCTGACATCCGTCCTGTAGCTACCCCCCCTTAATTTAAAGCCATGCCCCCTCGTGCTAGCTTTCTCCATCCGAGGAAAAAGGCTATCACTGTCCACCCTATCTAAACCTCTAATCATCTTATATGTTTCAATAAGATCCCCTCTTAGCCGCCTTCTTTCCAACGAAAACTTCCCCAAATCCCTCAGCCTCTCCTCATAGGACCTCCCCTCCATACCAGGCAACATCCTGGTAAACCTCCTCTGCACCCTCTTCAAAGCCTCCACATCCTTCCTGTAATGTGGGGACCAGAACTGCACACAGTACTCCAAGTGCGGCCGCACCAGAGATGTGTACAGTTGCATCATGACGCTGCGACTCTTAAATTCAATCCCCCTACCAAAAAATGCCAAGACACCGTATGCCTTCTTAACAACCTTATCTATTTGACTCCCAACTTTCAGGGATCTATGTACACATACACCTAGATCCCTCTGTTCATCCACACTATTCAAAGTCCTCCCGTTAGCCCTATACTCGACACATCTGTTGCTCCTACCGAAGTGAATGAAACACGAGGCCAATCTCGAACAACCAAGAGCAGCCCCAGTACGACCCATCGCGTGTATGCCCCTCGTTGGACACAAGGCGGACCGACCCAAAACCAGCCACCAGTACACTGCTCTGCTCTGCCCAAGACCACAAGGAAGTACAAAAGGTTGTGAATGCAGCCCAATCCATTACGCAAACCAGCCTCCCATCCATTAACTGTGAAACATTTCCCGCTGCCTCGGAAAAGCAGCCAGCATAATTAAGGACCCTATGCACCCCGGATATTCTCTCTTCCACCTTCTTCTGTCAGGAAGAAGATACGAAAGTCTGAGGTCACATACCAAGCGACTCACAAACAGCTTCTTCCCTGCTGCTGTCAGACTTTTGAATGGGCCTACCTCGCATTAAGTTGATCTTTCTTTACACCCTCGCTGTGACTGTAACACAAAATTCTGCACTCTCTCGTTTCCTTCTCTATGAATGGTATGTTTTGTCTGTACAGCGCACAAGAAACAATACTTTTCACAGTATGTTAATACATGTGACAATAATAAATCAAATCAAAAATCAAAGAATGAGGAAGCTGGCATGTGTGTGTGAGCATGCATGTACGTGAATGCATGTGTCCACGTGTGTGCACAAAAGAGTATATATGTACTGTGTGTGTGTGTGTATGGAGAGTGTTTGAAAAAAATATATCTATTTGTATGGATGCATGTAATTGAGAGTGTGTGTGGGTGTGTGTATGAGTGTGTGTGCATTTGTGTATATACGGGTATATGTACGAGTGTGTGTTGGGGGCATGTGTGTATGAGGGTGTGTGTGCACTTGTGTATGTCTGTGTGTGTGTACGGGTGTGTTTATGAATGCGTGAATGGGGGTCCGTATGAGTGTGAACAAAGAACAGTACAGGAACAGGCCCTTCGGCCCACCAACCCTCCGCCAATCACTTTGTCCCATCTAGACCAACTGTCTCTATTCCCTGCCTGTTCATGGGTCCATCCAGATAAGTCTTAAATGTTGCTAATGTGTCTGCCTCAACCACCTCACTGGGCAGTGCATTCCAGGCCCCCACCACCCTCTGTATAAAACATCTCCTCACACATCTGCACTCAGCCTTTCCCCCCTTTCCTTGAACTTGTGCCCCCTTATAATTGTCATTTCTGCCCTGGGACCAAGCTTCCATATGCCCCTCATAATTTTATAAACTTCTATCAGGTCGCCCCCTCAGCCTCCATCTTTCCAGGAGAACAATCCCAGTTTATTCAATCTCTTCTCATAGCTAATACCCTCCATACCAGGCAGCATCCTTTTCTGTACTCCCTCCAAAGTCTCCACAGCTTTTTGGTAGTGTGATGACCAGAACTGGACACAGTTTTTCAAATGTGACCTATCCAACGTTTTATATCATAAGAACATAAGAAATAGGAGCAGGAATAGGCCATCCAGCCCTTCGAGCCTGCCCCGCCATTCAATAAGATCATGGCTGATCTGTCGTGGCTCAGTTCCACTTTCCGGCCCTCTCCCCATAACCCTTAATCCCCTCTCTTATCAAAAACCCATCAACCCGCGTCTTAAAAATATTTAGCGAGGCAGCCTCCACCACTTCAACGGGCAGAGAATTCCAGAGATTCACCACCCTTTGAGTGAAGAAGTTCCTCCTCAACTCTGTTCTAAACCGCCCCCCCTTTATCTTGAGGCTGTGCCCCCTAGTCCTACTGTCTTTTCTGAGCGGGAAGAGTCTCTCCACCTCTATCCTATCCATCCCATTCATCATCTTATACGTCTCAATGAGATCTCCCCTCATTCTTCTAAACTCTAACGAGTACAAGCCTAGTTTATTCAGCCTCTCCTCATAGCTCAACCCTCTCAACTCCGGTATCAGCCTAGTAAACCTCCTCTGCACTCCCTCCAAGGCCAAAATATCTTTGCGCAGGTGCGGCGCCCAAAACTGCACACAGTACTCCAGCTGTGACCTTACCAATGCCCTATACAGCTGCAACTTTTATCACTTGCCAACTTTTATATTCGATGCCCTGGCTGATGAAGACAAGGTGCCATATTCTTTCTTCACCACCTTTCCCACCTGTGCTGCCACTTTTAAGGATCTGTGGACCTGGACTCCCAGATCTCTCAGTGTAGAGCTGGCATTTATATTGTGCCTTAAACATCAAAAACACAAGAACATGAGACACAGGAACAGCAATATCCTGGCGAGTCTGCAGCCCCATTCCGTAAGATCATTTGAATATCCAATACCAGGATTTTGCCTCAATTGGGTCAATGTGTTACGGGCCCAGTGGTGAAGTTATAATGTGTACTGACCTGATAGGCCTTGTTTAACCACAGCACTGAGCACGAGGTCATATTGCCAATCCAGTGCAGGTTGCCAGAGATCAGATGTGTTTCATTCAACCAACAGCCAAAGACATCGTAGGGCTTGTTCCTCACTCGGGACAGCAATGTGAAGTCATCTGAAATTAAAGAACAGAAGGCCAGAGTACCCAGAGTGCAAACAAACCACCAGTTACTCATAACAGACCCGTCCCCACAGGTACTGTACCCCAGTGTTATACAGAGACAGACCCGTCCCCACTGGGGTACTGTACCCCAGTGTTATACAGAGACAGACCCGTCCCCACAGGTACTGTACCCCAGTGTTATACAGTGACAGACCCATCCCCACCAGTACTGTACCCCAGTGTTACAGAGCGACAGACCCGTCCCCACCAGTACTGTACCCCAGTGTTATACAGTGACTGACCCGTCCCCACCAGTACTGTACCCCAGTGTAATACAGAGACAGACCCGTCCCCACCAGTACTGTACCCCAGTGTAATACAGAGACAGACCCGTCCCCACCAGTACTGTACCCCAGTGTAATACAGAGACAGACCCGTCTCCACAGGTACTGTACCCCAGTGTTATACAGCGACAGACCCGTCCCCACCAGTACTGTACCCCAGTGTTATACAGAGACAGACCCGTCCCCACTGGGGTACTGTACCCCAGTGTTATACAGAGACAGACCCGTCCCCACAGGTACTGTACCCCAGTGTTATACAGTGACAGACCCATCCCCACCAGTACTGTACCCCAGTGTTACAGAGCGACAGACCCGTCCCCACCAGTACTGTACCCCAGTGTTATACAGTGACAGACCCGTCCCCACCAGTACTGTACCCCAGTGTAATACAGAGACAGACCCGTCCCCACCAGTACTGTACCCCAGTGTAATACAGAGACAGACCCGTCCCCACCAGTACTGTACCCCAGTGTAATACAGAGACAGACCCGTCTCCACAGGTACTGTACCCCAGTGTTATACAGCGACAGACCCGTCCCCACCAGTACTGTACCCCAGTGTTATACAGTGGCAGACCCGTCCCCACCAGTACTGTACCCCAGTGTTATACAGCGACAGACCCGTCCCCACCAGTACTGTACCCCAGTGTTATACAGCGACAGACCCGTCCCCACCAGTACTGTACCCCAGTGTTATACAGTGACAGACCCGTCCCCACCAGTACTGTACCCCAGTGTTATACAGTGACAGACCCGTCCCCACCAGTACTGTACCCCAGTGTTATAGTGACAGACCCGTCCCCACCAGTACTGTACCCCAGCGTTATACAGCAACAGACCAGTCCCCACCAGTACTGTACCCCAGTGTTATACAGTGACAGACCTGTCCCCACCAGTACTGTACTCCAGTGTTATACAGCGACAGACCCGTCCCCACCAGTACTGTACCCCAGTGTTATACAGTGACAGACCCGTCCCACCAGTACTGTACCCCAATGTTATACAGTGACAGACCCGTCCCCACAGGCACTGTACCCCAGTGTTATACAGTGACAGACCCGTCCCCACCAGTACTGTACCCCAGTGTTATACAGTGACAGACCTGTCCCCACCAGTACTGTACCCCAGTGTTATACAGTGACAGACCCGTCCCCACAGGTACTGTACCCCAGTGTTATACAGTGACAGACCCGTCCCCACCAGTACTGTACCCCAGTGTTATACAGCGACAGACCCGTCCCCACCAGTACTGTACCCCAGTGTTATACAGTGACAGACCCGTCCCCACCAGTACTGTACCCCAGTGTTATACAGCGACAGACCCGTCCCCACCAGTACTGTACCCCAGTGTTATACAGTGACAGACCCGTCCCCACCAGTACTGTACCCCAGTGTTATACAGCGACAGACCCGTCCCCACCAGTACTGTACCCCCGTGTTATACAGTGACGGACCCGTCCCCACCAGTACTGTACCCCAGTGTTATACAGAGACAGACCCGTCCCCACCAGTACTGTACCCCAGTGTTATACAGTGACAGACCCGTCCCCACCAGTACTGTACCCCAGTGTTATACAGTGACAGACCCGTCCCCACCAGTACTGTACCCCAGTGTTACACAGTGACAGACCCGTCCCCACCAGTACTGTACCCCAGTGTTAGACAGTGACAGACCCGTCCCCACCAGTACTGTACCCCAGTGTTATACAGTGACAGACCCGTCCCCACCAGTACTGTACCCCAGTGTTATACAGCGACAGACCCATCCCCACCAGTACTGTACCCCAGTGTTATATTGGTAGAGCTGCCGTCTACTCGGTTGGAGAGAGGGCATGCGGACCTCTGTTCCTGGGTACCTTTTGTACACTTTAAGCGGATAGTTAGTGTGGGAGTCTTGGCTACCTTAGTTGGCACTGAGATCCCAGGCTAGATTTAGAGGTTAGTGGTTTTATTTGTGGGGTTGGTTGAAGACTGGGGATGGAACAAAGAACAAAGAACAACACAGCACGGGAAACAGGCCCTTCGGCCCAACGAGCCCGCGCCCCCGTCCCATGGTCAGTGACCTATTCATGATTTTAGTCTATGGCTAATGTGCGAGGATCAGGGAGGTCCAATATAGGGACAATTTGTTACCCTATTTGTTACCAATATAGGGCAATCAATCAGCCTAAAAGCACATTTTTGGGATGTGGGAGGAAACCGGAGTACCCGGAGGAAACCCACGCAACCACGGGGAGAACGCGCAAACTCCCACGGACACAGGCCCAAATCCATGTGTCCGCACAGCAACAGAGATAGTCTCTGAGCTGCCATGTTGCCCTCGAGATGGTCCAGTTTAAGCACACAAACGACATGAAGCAGTAGGCAACTCCCGAGGCAACATCCAAGAGCACCAGATGTACCTCCTGCCTTATTGCAGCACCAAGGCAGATTGAATGGAAACGGATTTGCAATTTACAAGTTCTCATTTCATCTGCAGCATCTTAGCCTTGGCCCACGGTGGTTCAAGTGCTGCTTCCTGTCTGTCGGACTGGCCTGTAAACTCTGTACACAAGTGCAGAGCAGGCCACAGCCTCGGGGAGGGCAGTGCACTCACACTGCTTCTCCTGTTAGCTGCTCCCCCTGGAGCCAGCCGATCAGGATGTCATGTCCAGGAGTTGTGTCGAATTTGGGACAGTGATGGGATTCAGTGTTGGCACCAACAGTATAGTGTGTGGGGAGGGCTGATACTGTGAGCTGAGCCTGAGCTTCCCAGGGCACAGTAGCAGATGTGTTTTGTGGTTAGTGCAGCCCCCTCCTCCCTCAGGCCTCGGTCCCCAGCAGTTCTATACTCGTGTTATACTTTGACAAAAGAAACTTCGCCACCATTCTCCAAAGATATATATTTCTGCCTTTGGTCTTTTTAAGTTCTGATCCACTGTCCCTGTTATACTTTTCAGTTCTTTTTACTGTGAACCATGTCTGAAAAGGGTTTAATTATGAGTACTGGTTGCATGAATCATAGAATCCTATAGTGCAGGAGGCCGTTGGGCCCATCAACTCTGCGCTAACCACAATCCCACCCAGGCCCTATCCCCTTGGCCCCATGCATTTACCCTGGCTAACCCCCCTTACACTAACAGCCAATCCACCTAACCCGCACCCCCTTTGGACTGTGGGAGGAAACCGGAGCATCCGGAGGAAACCCATGCAGACACGAGGGGAATGTGCAAACTCCACACAGACAGTGACCTGAGCTGGGAATCGAACCCAGGTCCCTGGCACTGAGGCAGCAATGCTAACCACTGTGCCACCGCGCCACCCTCTTGAACTTCATTCAATTACTCTGATGAATAGAGAAGATTAAGGGTCACCTAATCAGATTATAGATAGGTTATCTTTGCCTCGCCGTGTCCGCTGGGGGAGTTCAGTGGAAGGGTTTACTCCATTCAGGGATGCAATGACAAAACCCTTCCTCAAATTAAGGAATTCCCCTGTGAATGGTGCTGGTCTGACAGAGATGAATAATTGTTTATTGGGTAAGGGAATGAAGGAAATGCAGGGGAAAGGAGTTGAGAAACACATCAGCCCATGATCTAACTGAATGGGATAGCATATTCTGAACAGCTTCCCATTTCCCCGTTGGTCAGAAGCTGATCTTCACATCCCATTTATTCCACCCATCACCAGCTCCCTTGTATGGAAACAGGTCAGTAACATTGTGCAGGAAGAGACCACATAAGGTACCTAGACTGAAGACTGCAATTTCACCAGAGGAAGAGCTGTGAGGCCCAATGTAGACTCCAGACACAAGCAGCAGGGTGTCCTCAGCATTGAACTGGGAGAACTGCGTGTAGCTCCAATTGTAGGGACGCATGTTAGCGCTGTGCAACACTGAAATCTCCAAATCATTGTTCCAAACCTGAAAGAGTCAACATTCCAATGAGGACAATGACTAACAGTCCAAGAAACAGAGTGAAACAGAGAGAGAGAGCGTACCTTCACAGAGAGAGAGAGAGAGATTGATTGTGCCCTCACACAGAGAGAGAGAGATCAATTGCTCACAGAAAGAGAGAGAGAGAGACAGGGAGATTATATCCTCTCAGAGAGAGAGAGAGACCATATACTCAGAGAAAGAGAAAGAGGCAGAGATCGTATCCTCACAGAGAGAGAGAGAGAGAGCCTGTGTCCACACATGGAGAGAAAGGGAAAGGGATTGTATCCATACAGAGAGAGAGAAAGAAAAAGGGAGAGACTGCATCCTCACACATGAGAGAGAGGAAAAGAGATCAAATTCTCAGACAGAGACAGAGAAAGAAAGATCGTATCCTCACAGAGACAAAGAGAAGGAATGAGATCGAATCTCCACAGAAAGAGTGGTCACATCCTCAGAGAGAAGAAGAGAGATTGTAATCCTTGCAGTGAGAGAGTTTCCTCACGGTGAGAGAGATCGTATTCACACAGAGACAGAGAGAAAGAAATCGAATCCTCACAGAGACAGAGATCATACTGTCACAGAGAGAAAGCGATTATATCCTCAAAGACAGAGAGAAATTGTATCCTCATACAGACAGAAAGAGAGGCAGAGATCGTATCCTCACATAGACAGCGGGAAGGGAGAGAAAGCAATCTAATTTCCACAGAGAGTGAGGTTGTACCTTCACAATGGGACAGAGAGAGATCGTATCACTAGAGACATAGACAGAGAGATCTATCCTCAGAGAGAGAGATCGTATCCTTGCAGTGAGAGGGAGAGAGAGATCATATCCTCACAGAGAGACAGAGAGAGAGAGAGAGAGTGTGTGTTCCCAAACAGTGAGAGAGACAGAGAGATCTCTATCTCTATATAGAGAGATGGGTGGCTAGCCTTATGAGGATAGGTTGAGGGAGCTCAGTCTTTTCTCCCTGGAGAGTTGAAGGATGAGAGGTGACCTGATAAAGGTTTATAAGGTGTTGAGAGGTATAGATAGGGTGGATTCTCGGAGGCTATTTCCCCGGGTTGAAATGGTCGCTATGAGAGGACACAGATTTAAGGTGCGGGGAGGGAAGTACAGAGGTGATGTTAGGGGTAAGTTTTTCACTCAGAGGGTGGTGAGTGAATGGAATCGGCTGCCGTCGTCGGTGGTGGAGGCGAACTCGCTGGGGTCTTTTAAAAGACTTCTGGATGAGTATATGGGGTTTAATGGGATTGGGGGTTATAGATAGGTCTATAGATTGGTGGGGTTGATGCGATCGGTGCAACTCGAGGGCCGAAGGGCCTGTTTGTGCTGTAATGTTCTATGTTCTATGTTTTAGATCGTATTCTCACAGAGAGAGATTGTATCCTTACAGATGTGAAAGAGAGACAGGGAGAGAGAGGTCGTATTCACACAGAGAAAAAAGGGAGAGATCAAATTCTCACAGATGAGAGAGAGAGAAAGAGATCGAATCCTCACACAGAGAGGGAGAGATCGAATCCTCACACAGAGAGAGAGAGATCGAATCCTCACACAGAGAGGGAGAGATCGAATCCTCACACAGAGAAAGAGAGATCGAATCCTCACACAGAGAGAGAGAGATCTAATCCTCACACAGAGAGAGAGAGATCTAATCCTCACACAGAGAGGGAGAGATCGAATCCTCACACAGAGAAAGAGAGATCGAATCCTCACACAGAGAGAGAGAGATCTAATCCTCACACAGAGAGAGAGAGATCGAATCCACACAGAGAGAGAGAGAGAGATCGAATCCTCACACAGAGAGAGAGAGATCGAATCCTCACAGAGAGAGAGAGAGAGATCGAATCCTCACACAGAGAGAGAGAGATCGAATCCTCACAGAGAGAGAGAGAGATCGAATCCTCACAAAGAGAGAGAGAGATCGAATCCTCACACAGAGAGAGAGAGATCGAATCCTCACACAGAGAGGGAGAGATCGAATCCTCACAGAGAGAGAGAGAGAGATCGAATCCTCACACAGAGAGGGAGAGATCGAATCCTCACACAGAGAGAGAGAGATCGAATCCTCACACAGAGAGAGAGAGATCGAATCCTCACACAGAGCGGGAGAGAGATCGAATCCTCACACAGAGAGAGAGAGATCGAATCCTCACACAGAGAGGGAGAGATCGAATCCTCACAGAGAGAGAGAGAGAGATCGAATCCTCACAAAGAGAGAGAGAGATCGAATCCTCACACAGAGAGAGAGAGATCGAATCCTCACACAGAGAGGGAGAGATCGAATCCTCACAGAGAGAGAGAGAGAGATCGAATCCTCACAAAGAGAGAGAGAGATCGAATCCTCACACAGAGAGAGAGATCGAATCCTCACACAGAGAGAGAGAGATCGAATCCTCACACAGAGAGTGAGAGATCGAATCCTCACACAGAGAGAGAGATCGAATCCTCACACAGAGAGAGAGAGAGATCGAATCCTCACACAGAGAGAGAGAGATCGAATCCTCACACAGAGAGAGAGAGATCGAATCCTCACACAGAGAGAGAGAGATCGAATCCTCACACAGAGAGAGAGAGATCGAATCCTCACACAGAGAGAGAGAGATCGAATCCTCACACAGAGAGAGAGAGAGATCGAATCCTCACACAGAGAGGGAGAGATCGAATCCTCACACAGAGAGAGAGAGATCGAATCCTCACACAGAGAGGGAGAGATCGAATCCTCACACAGAGAGAGAGATCGAATCCTCACACAGAGAGAGAGATCGAATCCTCACACAGAGAGAGAGAGATCGAATCCTCACACAGAGAGAGAGAGAGATCGAATCCTCACACAGAGAGAGAGAGATCGAATCCTCACACAGAGAGAGAGAGATCGAATCCTCACAGAGAGAGAGAGAGATCGAATCCTCACACAGAGAGGGAGAGATCGAATCCTCACGGAGAGAGAGAGAGATCGAATCCTCACACAGAGAGAGAGAGATCGAATCCTCACACAGAGAGAGAGAGATCGAATCCTCACACAGAGAGAGAGAGATCGAATCCTCACACAGAGAGGGAGAGATCGAATCCTCACAGAGAGAGAGAGAGATCGAATCCTCACACAGAGAGAGAGAGATCGAATCCTCACACAGAGAGGGAGAGATCGAATCCTCACACAGAGAGAGAGAGATCGAATCCTCACACAGAGAGAGAGAGATCGAATCCTCACAGAGAGAGAGAGAGATCGAATCCTCACACAGAGAGAGAGAGATCGAATCCTCACACAGAGAGGGAGAGATCGAATCCTCACACAGAGATAGAGATCGAATCCTCACGGAGAGAGAGAGAGATCGAATCCTCACACAGAGAGAGAGAGATCGAATCCTCACACAGAGAGAGAGAGATCGAATCCTCACACAGAGAGGGAGAGATCGAATCCTCACAGAGAGAGAGAGAGATCGAATCCTCACACAGAGAGAGAGAGATCTAATCCTCACACAGAGAGAGAGAGATCGAATCCTCACACAGAGAGAGAGAGATCGAATCCTCACACAGAGAGAGAGAGAGATCGAATCCTCACACAGAGAGGGAGAGATCGAATCCTCACACAGAGAGAGAGATCGAATCCTCACACAGAGAGAGAGATCGAATCCTCACACAGAGAGAGATCGAATCCTCACACAGAGAGGGAGAGATCGAATCCTCACACAGAGAGAGAGATCGAATCCTCACACAGAGAGGGAGAGATCGAATCCTCACACAGAGAGAGAGATCGAATCCTCACAGAGAGAGGGAGAGATCGAATCCTCACACAGAGAGAGAGAGATCGAATCCTCACACAGAGAGAGAGAAATCGAATCCTCACACAGAGAGAGAGAGATCGAATCCTCACAGAGAGAGGGAGAGATCGAATCCTCACACAGAGAGAGAGAGATCGAATCCTCACACAGAGAGAGAGAGATCGAATCCTCACAGAGAGAGGGAGAGATCGAATCCTCACACAGAGAGAGAGAGATCGAATCCTCACACAGAGAGGGAGAGATCGAATCCTCACAGAGAGAGGGAGAGATCGAATCCTCACACAGAGAGAGAGAAATCGAATCCTCACACAGAGAGAGAGAGATCGAATCCTCACAGAGAGAGGGAGAGATCGAATCCTCACACAGAGAGAGAGAGATCGAATCCTCACACAGAGAGGGAGAGATCGAATCCTCACACAGAGAGAGAGAGATCGAATCCTCACACAGAGAGAGAGAGATCGAATCCTCACACAGAGAGAGAGAGAGATCGAATCCTCACACAGAGAGGGAGAGATCGAATCCTCACACAGAGAGGGAGAGATCGAATCCTCACACAGAGAGGGAGAGATCGAATCCTCACACAGAGAGAGAGAGATCGAATCCTCACACAGAGAGGGAGAGATCGAATCCTCACACAGAGAGAGAGAGATCGAATCCTCACACAGAGAGGGAGAGATCGAATCCTCACACAGAGAGGGAGAGATCGAATCCTCACACAGAGAGAGAGAGATCGAATCCTCACACAGAGAGGGAGAGAGATCGAATCCTCACACAGAGAGAGAGAGATCGAATCCTCACAGAGAGAGAGAAATCGAATCCTCACACAGAGAGAGAGAGATCGAATCCTCACACAGAGAGGGAGATCGAATCCTCACACAGAGAGGGAGAGATCGAATCCTCACACAGAGAGAGAGAGATCGAATCCTCACACAGAGAGAGAGAGATCGAATCCTCACACAGAGAGAGAGAGATCGAATCCTCACACAGAGAGGAGAGAGATCGAATCCTCACACAGAGAGGGAGAGATCGAATCCTCACACAGAGAGAGAGAGATCGAATCCTCACACAGAGAGAGAGAGATCGAATCCTCACACAGAGAGAGAGAGATCGAATCCTCACACAGAGAGAGAGAGATCGAATCCTCACACAGAGAGAGAGAGTTCGAATCCTCACACAGAGAGAGAGAGATCGAATCCTCACACAGAGAGAGAGAGATCGAATCCTCACACAGAGAGAGAGAGAGATCGAATCCTCACACAGAGAGGGAGAGATCGAATCCTCACACAGAGAGAGAGAGATCGAATCCTCACACAGAGAGAGAGAGATCGAATCCTCACACAGAGAGAGAGAGAGTTCGAATCCTCACACAGAGAGAGAGAGATCGAATCCTCACACAGAGAGGGAGAGATCGAATCCTCACACAGAGAGGGAGAGATCGAATCCTCACACAGAGAGAGAGATCGAATCCTCACACAGAGAGAGAGAGATCGAATCCTCACACAGAGAGAGAGAGAGATCGAATCCTCACACAGAGAGGGAGAGATCGAATCCTCACACAGAGAGAGAGAGATCGAATCCTCACACAGAGAGAGAGAGATCGAATCCTCACACAGAGAGAGAGAGATCGAATCCTCACACAGAGAGAGAGAGAGATCGAATCCTCACACAGAGAGGGAGAGATCGAATCCTCACACAGAGAGAGAGAGATCGAATCCTCACACAGAGAGGAGAGATCGAATCCTCACACAGAGAGGGAGAGATCGAATCCTCACACAGAGAGAGAGAGAGATCGAATCCTCACACAGAGAGAGGGAGAGATCGAATCCTCACACAGAGAGGGAGAGAGATCGAATCCTCACACAGAGAGAGAAAGATCGAATCCTCACACAGAGAGAGATCGAATCCTCACACAGAGAGGGAGAGATCGAATCCTCACACAGAGAGGGAGAGATCGAATCCTCACACAGAGAGAGAGAGATCGAATCCTCACACAGAGAGAGAGAGAGATCGAATCCTCACACAGAGAGAGAGAGATCGAATCCTCACACAGAGAGGGAGAGAGATCGAATCCTCACACAGAGAGGGAGAGATCGAATCCTCACACAGAGAGAGAGAGATCGAATCCTCACACAGAGAGGGAGAGATCGAATCCTCACACAGAGAGAGAGAGATCGAATCCTCACACAGAGAGAGAGAGATCGAATCCTCACAGAGAGAGAGAGATCGAATCCTCACACAGAGAGGGAGAGATCGAATCCTCACACAGAGAGGGAGAGATCGAATCCTCACACAGAGAGAGATCGAATCCTCACACAGAGAGAGATCGAATCCTCACACAGAGAGGGAGAGATCGAATCCTCACACAGAGAGAGATCGAATCCTCACACAGAGAGGGAGAGATCGAATCCTCACACAGAGAGAGAGAGATCGAATCCTCACACAGAGAGGGAGAGATCGAATCCTCACACAGAGAGGGAGAGATCGAATCCTCACACAGAGAGAGAGAGATCGAATCCTCACACAGAGAGAGAGAGATCGAATCCTCACACAGAGAGGGAGAGATCGAATCCTCACAGAGAGAGAGAGAGATCGAATCCTCACACAGAGAGAGAGAGATCGAATCCTCACACAGAGAGGGAGAGATCGAATCCTCACACAGAGAGAGAGAGATCGAATCCTCACACAGAGAGAGATCGAATCCTCACACAGAGAGAGAGAGATCGAATCCTCACACAGAGAGGGAGAGAGATCGAATCCTCACACAGAGAGAGAGATCGAATCCTCACACAGAGAGAGAGATCGAATCCTCACACAGAGAGAGAGAGATCGAATCCTCACACAGAGAGGGAGAGATCGAATCCTCACACAGAGAGAGAGAGATCGAATCCTCACACAGAGAGGAGAGAGATCGAATCCTCACACAGAGAGGGAGAGATCGAATCCTCACACAGAGAGGGAGAGATCGAATCCTCACACAGAGAGAGAGAGATCGAATCCTCACACAGAGAGAGAGAGATCGAATCCTCACACAGAGAGGGAGAGAGATCGAATCCTCACACAGAGAGAGAGAGATCGAATCCTCACACAGAGAGGGAGAGATCGAATCCTCACACAGAGAGGGAGAGATCGAATCCTCACACAGAGAGAGAGAGATCGAATCCTCACACAGAGAGGGAGAGATCGAATCCTCACACAGAGAGAGATCGAATCCTCACACAGAGAGGGAGAGATCGAATCCTCACACAGAGAGAGAGAGATCGAATCCTCACACAGAGAGGGAGAGAGATCGAATCCTCACACAGAGAGAGAGAGATCGAATCCTCACACAGAGAGGGAGAGATCGAATCCTCACACAGAGAGGGAGAGATCGAATCCTCACACAGAGAGAGAGATCGAATCCTCACACAGAGAGAGAGAGATCGAATCCTCACACAGAGAGGGAGAGAGATCGAATCCTCACACAGAGAGAGAGATCGAATCCTCACACAGAGAGGGAGAGATCGAATCCTCACACAGAGAGGGAGAGATCGAATCCTCACACAGAGAGAGAGATCGAATCCTCACACAGAGAGAGAGATCGAATCCTCACACAGAGAGAGAGAGAGATCGAATCCTCACACAGAGAGAGAGAGATCGAATCCTCACACAGAGAGAGAGAGATCGAATCCTCACACAGAGAGAGAGAGATCGAATCCTCACACAGAGAGAGAGAGATCGAATCCTCACACAGAGAGAGAGAGAGATCGAATCCTCACACAGAGAGAGAGAGATCGAATCCTCACACAGAGAGAGAGAGATCGAATCCTCACACAGAGAGAGAGAGATCGAATCCTCACACAGAGAGAGAGAGATCGAATCCTCACACAGAGAGGGAGAGATCGAATCCTCACACAGAGAGGGAGAGAGATCGAATCCTCACACAGAGAGAGAGATCGAATCCTCACACAGAGAGAGAGAGATCGAATCCTCACACAGAGAGAGAGAGATCGAATCCTCACACAGAGAGAGAGAGATCGAATCCTCACACAGAGAGGGAGAGATCGAATCCTCACACAGAGAGGGAGAGAGATCGAATCCTCACACAGAGAGAGAGATCGAATCCTCACACAGAGAGAGAGATCGAATCCTCACACAGAGAGAGAGAGATCGAATCCTCACACAGAGAGGGAGAGATCGAATCCTCACACAGAGAGAGAGAGATCGAATCCTCACACAGAGAGAGAGAGATCGAATCCTCACACAGAGAGGGAGAGATCGAATCCTCACACAGAGAGAGAGAGATCGAATCCTCACACAGAGAGGAGAGAGATCGAATCCTCACACAGAGAGAGATCGAATCCTCACACAGAGAGAGAGGAGAGATCGAATCCTCACACAGAGAGAGATCGAATCCTCACACAGAGAGGGAGAGATCGAATCCTCACACAGAGAGGGAGAGATCGAATCCTCACACAGAGAGAGAGAGATCGAATCCTCACACAGAGAGGGAGAGATCGAATCCTCACACAGAGAGGGAGAGATCGAATCCTCACACAGAGAGTGAGAGATCGAATCCTCACACAGAGAGGGAGAGATCGAATCCTCACACAGAGAGAGAGAGATCGAATCCTCACACAGAGAGAGAGAGATCGAATCCTCACACAGAGAGGGAGAGATCGAATCCTCACACAGAGAGAGAGAGATCGAATCCTCACACAGAGAGGAGAGATCGAATCCTCACACAGAGAGAGAGAGATCGAATCCTCACAGAGAGAGAGAGATCGAATCCTCACACAGAGAGGCAGAGATCGAAACACAGTGAGCACGTGAAGATCGAATCCTCACACAGAGAGGAGAGAGATCGAATCCTCACACAGAGAGAGAGATCGAATCCTCACACAGAGAGGGAGAGATCGAATCCTCACACAGAGAGAGAGATCGAATCCTCACACAGAGAGAGAGAGATCGAATCCTCACACAGAGAGAGAGATCGAATCCTCACACAGAGAGGAGAGATCGAATCCTCACACAGAGAGAGAGATCGAATCCTCACACAGAGAGAGAGAGATCGAATCCTCACACAGAGAGAGAGATCGAATCCTCACACAGAGAGAGGGAGAGATCGAATCCTCACACAGAGAGAGAGATCGAATCCTCACACAGAGAGAGAGATCGAATCCTCACACAGAGAGAGAGATCGAATCCTCACACAGAGAGGAGAGATCGAATCCTCACAGAGAGAGAGAGAGATCGAATCCTCACACAGAGAGGGAGAGATCGAATCCTCACACAGAGAGGGAGAGATCGAATCCTCACACAGAGAGAGAGATCGAATCCTCACACAGAGAGAGAGAGATCGAATCCTCACACAGAGAGAGAGAGATCGAATCCTCACACAGAGAGAGAGAGATCGAATCCTCACACAGAGAGGGAGAGATCGAATCCTCACACAGAGAGAGAGATCGAATCCTCACACAGAGAGAGAGAGATCGAATCCTCACAGAGAGAGAGAGAGATCGAATCCTCACACAGAGAGAGAGATCGAATCCTCACACAGAGAGAGAGAGATCGAATCCTCACACAGAGAGAGAGAGATCGAATCCTCACACAGAGAGGAGAGATCGAATCCTCACACAGAGAGGAGAGATCGAATCCTCACACAGAGAGGGAGAGATCGAATCCTCACACAGAGAGAGAGATCGAATCCTCACACAGAGAGAGAGAGATCGAATCCTCACACAGAGAGAGAGAGATCGAATCCTCACACAGAGAGAGAGATCGAATCCTCACACAGAGAGAGGGAGAGATCGAATCCTCACAGAGAGAGAGAGAGATCGAATCCTCACACAGAGAGAGAGATCGAATCCTCACACAGAGAGAGAGAGATCGAATCCTCACACAGAGAGAGAGATCGAATCCTCACACAGAGAGGGAGAGATCGAATCCTCACACAGAGAGAGAGATCGAATCCTCACACAGAGACACAGTGAGCACGTGA
>CM075745.1:47316322-47331322 GCA_037974335.1 Prionace glauca
TCACGTGCTCACTGTGTCACAGAGAGGGAGAGATCGAATCCTCACACAGAGAGAGAGAGATCGAATCCTCACACAGAGAGAGAGATCGAATCCTCACACAGAGAGAGAGAGATCGAATCCTCACACAGAGAGGGAGAGAGATCGAATCCTCACACAGAGGAGAGATCGAATCCTCACACAGAGAGGGAGAGATCGAATCCTCACACAGAGAGAGAGAGAGATCGAATCCTCACACAGAGAGAGAGATCGAATCCTCACACAGAGAGGGAGAGATCGAATCCTCACACAGAGAGAGAGGAGAGATCGAATCCTCACACAGAGAGGGAGAGATCGAATCCTCACACAGAGAGAGAGATCGAATCCTCACACAGAGAGGGAGAGAGATCGAATCCTCACACAGAGAGAGATCGAATCCTCACACAGAGAGGGAGAGATCGAATCCTCACACAGAGAGGGAGAGAGATCGAATCCTCACACAGAGAGAGAGAGATCGAATCCTCACACAGAGAGAGAGAGATCGAATCCTCACACAGAGAGGAGAGATCGAATCCTCACACAGACGAGGGAGAGATCGAATCCTCACACAGAGAGAGAGAGATCGAATCCTCACACAGAGAGGGAGAGATCGAATCCTCACACAGAGAGGGAGAGAGATCGAATCCTCACACAGAGAGGGAGAGATCGAATCCTCACACAGAGAGAGAGATCGAATCCTCACACAGAGAGGAGAGATCGAATCCTCACACAGAGAGGGAGAGATCGAATCCTCACACAGAGAGAGAGATCGAATCCTCACACAGAGAGAGAGATCGAATCCTCACACAGAGAGGGAGAGATCGAATCCTCACACAGAGAGAGAGATCGAATCCTCACACAGAGAGGGAGAGAGATCGAATCCTCACACAGAGAGGGAGAGATCGAATCCTCACACAGAGAGGGAGAGATCGAATCCTCACACAGAGAGGAGAGAGATCGAATCCTCACACAGAGAGGGAGAGATCGAATCCTCACACAGAGAGGGAGAGATCGAATCCTCACACAGAGAGAGAGAGAGATCGAATCCTCACACAGAGAGAGAGAGATCGAATCCTCACACAGAGAGAGAGATCGAATCCTCACACAGAGAGAGAGATCGAATCCTCACACAGAGAGAGAGATCGAATCCTCACACAGAGAGGGAGAGAGATCGAATCCTCACACAGAGAGAGATCGAATCCTCACACAGAGAGAGAGAGATCGAATCCTCACACACAGAGAGGGAGAGATCGAATCCTCACACAGAGAGGGAGAGATCGAATCCTCACACAGAGAGAGAGAGATCGAATCCTCACACAGAGAGGGAGAGATCGAATCCTCACACAGAGAGGGAGAGAGATCGAATCCTCACACAGAGAGAGAGAGATCGAATCCTCACACAGAGAGAGAGAGATCGAATCCTCACACAGAGAGGGAGAGATCGAATCCTCACAGAGAGAGAGAGATCGAATCCTCACAGAGAGGGAGAGATCGAATCCTCACACAGAGAGGGAGAGATCGAATCCTCACACAGAGAGGGAGAGATCGAATCCTCACACAGAGAGGGAGAGAGATCGAATCCTCACACAGAGAGAGAGAGATCGAATCCTCACACAGAGAGAGAGAGATCGAATCCTCACAGAGAGAGGGAGAGATCGAATCCTCACACAGAGAGAGAGAGAGATCGAATCCTCACACAGAGAGAGAGATCGAATCCTCACACAGAGAGAGGAGAGATCGAATCCTCACACAGAGAGAGAGAGAGATCGAATCCTCACACAGAGAGAGAGAGATCGAATCCTCACACAGAGAGGAGAGAGATCGAATCCTCACACAGAGAGGGAGAGATCGAATCCTCACACAGAGAGAGAGATCGAATCCTCACACAGAGAGAGAGAGATCGAATCCTCACACAGAGAGGGAGAGATCGAATCCTCACACAGAGAGGGAGAGATCGAATCCTCACACAGAGAGGGAGAGATCGAATCCTCACACAGAGAGGGAGAGATCGAATCCTCACACAGAGAGAGAGATCGAATCCTCACACAGAGAGAGAGATCGAATCCTCACACAGAGAGGAGAGATCGAATCCTCACACAGAGAGGGAGAGAGATCGAATCCTCACAGAGAGAGAGAGATCGAATCCTCACACAGAGAGGAGAGATCGAATCCTCACACAGAGAGGGAGAGATTGAATCCTCACAGAGAGAGAGAGGAGAGATCGAATCCTCACACGAGAGAGGAGAGATCGAATCCTCACACAGAGAGGGAGAGATCGAATCCTCACACAGAGAGAGAGAGAGATCGAATCCTCACACAGAGAGAGAGAGATCGAATCCTCACACAGAGAGGAGAGATCGAATCCTCACACAGAGAGGGAGAGATCGAATCCTCACACAGAGAGGGAGAGATCGAATCCTCACACAGAGAGGGAGAGATCGAATCCTCACACAGAGAGAGAGAGAGATCGAATCCTCACACAGAGAGAGAGAGATCGAATCCTCACACAGAGAGAGAGATCGTATCCTCACACAGAGAGGGAGAGATCGAATCCTCACACAGAGAGGGAGAGATCGAATCCTCACACAGAGAGAGAGAGATCGAATCCTCACACAGAGAGAGAGAGATCGAATCCTCACACAGAGAGGAGAGATCGAATCCTCACACAGAGAGAGAGATCGAATCCTCACACAGAGAGGAGAGATCGAATCCTCACACAGAGAGGGAGAGATCGAATCCTCACACAGAGAGGGAGAGATCGAATCCTCACACAGAGAGGGAGAGATCGTATCCTCACACAGAGAGGGAGAGATCGAATCCTCACACAGAGAGAGAGAGATCGAATCCTCACACAGAGAGGGAGAGATCGAATCCTCACACAGAGAGGGAGAGATCGAATCCTCACACAGAGAGGAGAGATCGAATCCTCACACAGAGAGAGAGGAGAGATCGAATCCTCACACAGAGAGAGAGAGAGATCGAATCCTCACAGAGAGAGAGATCGAATCCTCACACAGAGAGAGAGAGAGATCGAATCCTCACAGAGAGAGAGATCGAATCCTCACACAGAGAGAGGGAGAGATCGAATCCTCACACAGAGAGAGAGAGAGATCGAATCCTCACAGAGAGAGAGAGATCGAATCATCACACAGAGAGGAGAGAGATCGTATCCTCACACAGAGAGGGAGAGATCGAATCCTCACACAGAGAGGGAGAGAGAGATCGAATCCTCACAGAGAGGAGAGAGATCGAATCCTCACACAGAGAGGAGAGATCGAATCCTCACACAGAGAGAGGAGAGATCGAATCCTCACACAGAGAGAGAGAGATCGAATCCTCACAGAGAGAGAGAGATCGAATCCTCACACAGAGAGGGAGAGATCGAATCCTCACACAGAGAGGGAGAGATCGAATCCTCACACAGAGAGGGAGAGAGATCGAATCCTCACACAGAGAGGAGAGAGATCGAATCCTCACACAGAGAGGGAGAGATCGAATCCTCACACAGAGAGAGAGAGATCGAATCCTCACACAGAGAGAGAGATCGAATCCTCACACAGAGAGAGAGAGATCGAATCCTCACACAGAGAGGGAGAGATCGAATCCTCACACAGAGAGAGAGATCGAATCCTCACACAGAGAGAGAGAGATCGAATCCTCACACAGAGAGAGAGATCGAATCCTCACACAGAGAGAGAGAGATCGAATCCTCACACAGAGAGGAGAGAGATCGAATCCTCACACAGAGAGAGAGATCGAATCCTCACACAGAGAGAGAGAGATCGAATCCTCACACAGAGAGGGAGAGATCGAATCCTCACACAGAGAGAGAGAGATCGAATCCTCACACAGAGAGGGAGAGATCGAATCCTCACACAGAGAGGGAGAGATCGAATCCTCACACAGAGAGAGAGAGAGATCGAATCCTCACACAGAGAGAGAGAGATCGAATCCTCACACAGAGAGAGAGAGATCGAATCCTCACACAGAGAGGGAGAGATCGAATCCTCACACAGAGAGAGAGAGATCGAATCCTCACACAGAGAGGGAGAGATCGAATCCTCACACAGAGAGGGAGAGATCGAATCCTCACACAGAGAGGAGAGAGATCGAATCCTCACACAGAGAGGAGAGAGATCGAATCCTCACACAGAGAGACAGAGATCGAATCCTCACACAGAGAGGGAGAGATCGAATCCTCACACAGAGAGGGAGAGATCGAATCCTCACACAGAGAGAGAGAGATCGAATCCTCACACAGAGAGAGAGAGATCGAATCCTCACACAGAGAGGGAGAGATCGAATCCTCACACAGAGAGGGAGAGATCGAATCCTCACAGAGAGGGAGAGAGATCGAATCCTCACACAGAGAGAGAGAGATCGAATCCTCACACAGAGAGAGAGAGATCGAATCCTCACACAGAGAGGGAGAGATCGAATCCTCACACAGAGAGAGAGAGAGATCGAATCCTCACACAGAGAGAGAGATCGAATCCTCACACAGAGAGAGAGAGATCGAATCCTCACACAGAGAGAGAGAGATCGAATCCTCACACAGAGAGAGAGAGATCGAATCCTCACAGAGAGAGAGAGATCGAATCCTCACACAGAGAGGAGATCGAATCCTCACACAGAGAGGGAGAGATCGAATCCTCACACAGGGAGAGAGATCGAATCCTCACACAGAGAGAGATCGAATCCTCACACAGAGAGGGAGAGATCGAATCCTCACACAGAGAGAGAGAGATCGAATCCTCACACAGAGAGAGAGAGAGATCGAATCCTCACACAGAGAGAGAGAGATCGAATCCTCACACAGAGAGAGAGAGATCGAATCCTCACACAGAGAGAGAGAGAGATCGAATCCTCACACAGAGAGAGAGAGATCGAATCCTCACACAGAGAGGGAGAGAGATCGAATCCTCACACAGAGAGGGAGAGATCGAATCCTCACACAGAGAGGGAGAGATCGAATCCTCACACAGAGAGGGAGAGATCGAATCCTCACACAGAGAGAGAGATCGAATCCTCACACAGAGAGGAGAGAGATCGAATCCTCACACAGAGAGAGATCGAATCCTCACACAGAGAGGGAGAGATCGAATCCTCACACAGAGAGGGAGAGAGATCGAATCCTCACACAGAGAGAGAGAGATCGAATCCTCACACAGAGAGGGAGAGATCGAATCCTCACACAGAGAGAGAGAGATCGAATCCTCACACAGAGAGGGAGAGATCGAATCCTCACACAGAGAGAGAGAGATCGAATCCTCACACAGAGAGGGAGAGATCGAATCCTCACACAGAGAGGAGAGAGATCGAATCCTCACACAGAGAGAGAGAGATCGAATCCTCACACAGAGAGGAGAGATCGAATCCTCACACAGAGAGAGAGATCGAATCCTCACACAGAGAGGGAGAGAGATCGAATCCTCACACAGAGAGGGAGAGATCGAATCCTCACACAGAGAGGGAGAGATCGAATCCTCACACAGAGAGGGAGAGATCGAATCCTCACACAGAGAGAGAGAGAGATCGAATCCTCACACAGAGAGAGAGAGATCGAATCCTCACACAGAGAGAGAGATCGAATCCTCACACAGAGAGAGAGATCGAATCCTCACACAGAGAGAGAGATCGAATCCTCACACAGAGAGGGAGAGAGATCGAATCCTCACACAGAGAGAGAGATCGAATCCTCACACAGAGAGGGAGAGAGATCGAATCCTCACACAGAGAGAGAGATCGAATCCTCACACAGAGAGAGAGATCGAATCCTCACACAGAGAGGGAGAGAGATCGAATCCTCACACAGAGAGAGAGATCGAATCCTCACACAGAGAGAGAGGGAGAGATCGAATCCTCACACAGAGAGAGAGAGATCGAATCCTCACACACAGAGAGGGAGAGATCGAATCCTCACACAGAGAGGGAGAGATCGAATCCTCACACAGAGAGGGAGAGATCGAATCCTCACACAGAGAGAGAGAGATCGAATCCTCACACAGAGAGGGAGAGATCGAATCCTCACACAGAGAGGGAGAGATCGAATCCTCACACAGAGAGGGAGAGATCGAATCCTCACACAGAGAGGGAGAGATCGAATCCTCACACAGAGAGGGAGAGATCGAATCCTCACACAGAGAGGGAGAGATCGAATCCTCACACAGAGAGGGAGAGATCGAATCCTCACACAGAGAGAGAGAGAGATCGAATCCTCACACAGAGAGAGAGAGATCGAATCCTCACACAGAGAGGGAGAGAGATCGAATCCTCACACAGAGAGAGAGAGATCGAATCCTCACACAGAGAGAGAGAGATCGAATCCTCACACAGAGAGAGAGAGATCGAATCCTCACAGAGAGAGGGAGAGATCGAATCCTCACACAGAGAGAGAGATCGAATCCTCACACAGAGAGAGAGATCGAATCCTCACACAGAGAGAGAGAGATCGAATCCTCACACAGAGAGAGAGAGATCGAATCCTCACACAGAGAGAGAGAGATCGAATCCTCACACAGAGAGAGAGATCGAATCCTCACACAGAGAGAGAGATCGAATCCTCACACAGAGAGAGAGATCGAATCCTCACACAGAGAGAGAGATCGAATCCTCACACAGAGAGAGAGAGATCGAATCCTCACACAGAGAGGAGAGAGATCGAATCCTCACAGAGAGAGAGAGATCGAATCCTCACACAGAGAGAGAGATCGAATCCTCACACAGAGAGGGAGAGATCGAATCCTCACAGAGAGAGAGAGGGAGAGATCGAATCCTCACACAGAGAGAGAGAGATCGAATCCTCACACAGAGAGGGAGAGATCGAATCCTCACACAGAGAGGGAGAGATCGAATCCTCACACAGAGAGGGAGAGATCGAATCCTCACACAGAGAGGGAGAGATCGAATCCTCACACAGAGAGGGAGATCGAATCCTCACACAGAGAGGGAGAGATCGAATCCTCACACAGAGAGGGAGAGATCGAATCCTCACACAGAGAGAGAGAGATCGAATCCTCACACAGAGAGAGAGAGAGATCGAATCCTCACACAGAGAGGAGAGATCGAATCCTCACACAGAGAGGGAGAGATCGAATCCTCACACAGAGAGGGAGAGATCGAATCCTCACACAGAGAGAGAGAGATCGAATCCTCACACAGAGAGAGAGAGATCGAATCCTCACACAGAGAGAGAGAGATCGAATCCTCACACAGAGAGGGAGAGATCGAATCCTCACACAGAGAGGGAGAGATCGAATCCTCACACAGAGAGAGAGAGATCGAATCCTCACACAGAGAGAGAGATCGAATCCTCACACAGAGAGGGAGAGATCGAATCCTCACACAGAGAGAGAGAGATCGAATCCTCACACAGAGAGAGAGAGATCGAATCCTCACACAGAGAGAGGGAGAGATCGAATCCTCACAGAGAGAGAGAGAGATCGAATCCTCACACAGAGAGAGAGAGATCGAATCCTCACACAGAGAGGGAGAGATCGAATCCTCACACAGAGAGGGAGAGATCGAATCCTCACACAGAGAGAGAGATCGAATCCTCACACAGAGAGGGAGAGATCGAATCCTCACACAGAGAGAGAGAGATCGAATCCTCACACAGAGAGGGAGAGATCGAATCCTCACACAGAGAGGGAGAGATCGAATCCTCACACAGAGAGGGAGAGATCGAATCCTCACACAGAGAGGGAGAGATCGAATCCTCACACAGAGAGGGAGAGATCGAATCCTCACACAGAGAGGGAGAGATCGAATCCTCACACAGAGAGAGAGAGATCGAATCCTCACACAGAGAGGGAGAGATCGAATCCTCACACAGAGAGAGAGAGATCGAATCCTCACACAGAGAGAGAGAGATCGAATCCTCACACAGAGAGGGAGAGATCGAATCCTCACACAGAGAGGGAGAGATCGAATCCTCACACAGAGAGAGAGATCGAATCCTCACACAGAGAGGGAGAGATCGAATCCTCACACAGAGAGAGAGAGAGATCGAATCCTCACACAGAGAGGGAGAGATCGAATCCTCACACAGAGAGGGAGAGAGATCGAATCCTCACACAGAGAGGGAGAGATCGAATCCTCACACAGAGAGAGAGAGATCGAATCCTCACACAGAGAGGGAGAGATCGAATCCTCACACAGAGAGAGAGAGATCGAATCCTCACACAGAGAGGGAGAGATCGAATCCTCACACAGAGAGGGAGAGATCGAATCCTCACACAGAGAGGGAGAGATCGAATCCTCACACAGAGAGGGAGAGATCGAATCCTCACACAGAGAGAGAGGAGAGATCGAATCCTCACACAGAGAGAGAGAGAGATCGAATCCTCACAGAGAGGAGAGATCGAATCCTCACACAGAGAGAGAGAGATCGAATCCTCACAGAGAGAGAGATCGAATCCTCACACAGAGAGAGGGAGAGATCGAATCCTCACACAGAGAGAGATCGAATCCTCACAGAGAGAGAGAGATCGAATCATCACACAGAGAGGGAGAGATCGAATCCTCACACAGAGAGGGAGAGATCGAATCCTCACACAGAGAGAGAGAGATCGAATACTCACACAGAGAGAGAGATCGAATCCTCACAGAGAGAGAGAGATCGAATCCTCACACAGAGAGGGAGAGATCGAATCCTCACACAGAGAGAGAGAGATCGAATACTCACACAGAGAGAGAGATCGAATCCTCACACAGAGAGAGAGAGATCGAATCCTCACACAGAGAGAGAGAGATCGAATCCTCACACAGAGAGGAGAGATCGAATCCTCACACAGAGAGAGAGAGATCGAATCCTCACACAGAGAGGGAGAGATCGAATCCTCACACAGAGAGGGAGAGATCGAATCCTCACACAGAGAGAGAGGGAGAGATCGAATCCTCACACAGAGAGAGAGAGATCGAATCCTCACAGAGAGAGAGATCGAATACTCACACAGAGAGAGAGATCGAATCCTCACACAGAGAGAGAGAGAGATCGAATCCTCACACAGAGAGGGAGAGATCGAATCCTCACACAGAGAGGAGAGATCGAATCCTCACACAGAGAGAGAGAGAGATCGAATCCTCACACAGAGAGAGAGAGAGATCGAATCCTCACACAGAGAGGGAGAGATCGAATCCTCACACAGAGAGGGAGAGATCGAATCCTCACACAGAGAGAGAGAGATCGAATCCTCACACAGAGAGGGAGAGATCGAATCCTCACACAGAGAGAGAGAGATCGAATCCTCACACAGAGAGGGAGAGATCGAATACTCACACAGAGAGAGAGAGATCGAATCCTCACACAGAGAGGGAGAGATCGAATCCTCACACAGAGAGGGAGAGATCGAATCCTCACACAGAGAGGGAGAGATCGAATCCTCACACAGAGAGAGAGAGATCGAATCCTCACACAGAGAGAGAGAGATCGAATCCTCACACAGAGAGGGAGAGATCGAATCCTCACACAGAGAGAGAGAGATCGAATCCTCACACAGAGAGGGAGAGATCGAATCCTCACACAGAGAGAGAGAGAGATCGAATCCTCACACAGAGAGGGAGAGATCGAATCCTCACACAGAGAGGGAGAGATCGAATCCTCACACAGAGAGAGAGAGATCGAATCCTCACACAGAGAGAGAGAGATCGAATCCTCACACAGAGAGGGAGAGATCGAATCCTCACACAGAGAGAGAGAGATCGAATCCTCACACAGAGAGGGAGAGATCGAATACTCACACAGAGAGAGAGATCGAATCCTCACACAGAGAGGGAGAGATCGAATCCTCACACAGAGAGAGAGAGATCGAATCCTCACACAGAGAGAGAGATCGAATCCTCACACAGAGAGAGAGAGAGATCGAATACTCACACAGAGAGGGAGAGATCGAATCCTCACACAGAGAGAGAGAGATCGAATCCTCACACAGAGAGGGAGAGATCGAATCCTCACACAGAGAGGGAGAGATCGAATCCTCACACAGAGAGAGAGAGAGAGATCGAATCCTCACACAGAGAGAGAGAGATCGAATCCTCACACAGAGAGAGAGAGATCGAATCCTCACACAGAGGGAGAGAGATCGAATCCTCACACAGAGAGGGAGAGATCGAATCCTCACACAGAGAGGGAGAGATCGAATCCTCACACAGAGAGAGAGAGATCGAATCCTCACACAGAGAGGGAGAGATCGAATCCTCACACAGAGAGAGAGAGATCGAATCCTCACACAGAGAGAGAGAGATCGAATCCTCACACAGAGAGGGAGAGATCGAATCCTCACAGAGAGAGAGATCGAATCCTCACAGAGAGAGAGAGATCGAATCCTCACACAGAGAGAGAGAGATCGAATCCTCACACAGAGAGGGAGAGATCGAATCCTCACACAGAGAGAGAGAGATCGAATCCTCACAGAGAGAGAGAGAGATCGAATCCTCACACAGAGAGAGAGAGATCGAATCCTCACACTGAGAGGGAGAGATCGAATCCTCACACAGAGAGGGAGAGATCGAATCCTCACACAGAGAGAGAGAGATCGAATCCTCACACAGAGAGGGAGAGATCGAATCCTCACACAGAGAGAGAGAGATCGAATCCTCACAGAGAGAGAGAGAGATCGAATCCTCACACAGAGAGAGAGAGATCGAATCCTCACACAGAGAGAGAGAGATCGAATCCTCACACAGAGAGAGAGAGATCGAATCCTCACACAGAGAGAGAGAGATCGAATCCTCACACAGAGAGAGAGAGATCGAATCCTCACACAGAGAGGGGGAGAGATCGAATCCTCACACAGAGAGAGAGAGATCGAATCCTCACACAGAGAGAGAGAGATCGAATCCACACACAGAGAGGGAGAGATCGAATCCTCACACAGAGAGAGAGAGATCGAATCCTCACACAGAGAGAGAGGGAGAGATCGAATCCTCACACAGAGAGGGAGAGAGATCGAATCCTCACACAGAGAGAGAGAGATCGAATCCTCACACAGAGAGAGAGAGAGATCGAATCCTCACACAGAGAGGGAGAGATCGAATCCTCACACAGAGAGAGAGAGATCGAATCCTCACACAGAGAGAGAGAGATCGAATCCTCACACAGAGAGAGAGAGATCGAATCCTCACACAGAGAGGGAGAGATCGAATCCTCACACAGAGAGGGAGAGAGATCGAATCCTCACACAGAGAGAGAGAGATCGAATCCTCACACAGAGAGAGAGAGATCGAATCCTCACACAGAGAGGGAGAGATCGAATCCTCACACAGAGAGAGAGAGATCGAATCCTCACACAGAGAGAGAGAGATCGAATCCTCACACAGAGAGAGAGGAGAGATCGAATCCTCACACAGAGAGAGAGAGATCGAATCCTCACACAGAGAGGGAGAGAGATCGAATCCTCACACAGAGAGAGAGAGATCGAATCCTCACACAGAGAGAGAGAGATCGAATCCTCACAGAGAGAGAGAGAGATCGAATCCTCACACAGAGAGGGAGAGATCGAATCCTCACACAGAGAGAGAGAGATCGAATCCTCACACAGAGAGAGAGAGATCGAATCCTTACACAGAGAGAGAGAGATCGAATCCTCACAGAGAGAGAGAGAGATCGAATCCTCACAGAGAGAGAGAGAGATTGAATCCTCACAGAGAGAGAGAGATCGAATCATCACACAGAGAGAGAGAGATCGAATCCTCACACAGAGAGAGAGAGAGATCGAATCCTCACAGAGAGAGAGAGATCGAATCCTCACACAGAGAGAGAGAGATCGAATCCTCACACAGAGAGAGAGAGATCGAATCCTCACAGAGAGAGAGAGAGATCGAATCCTCACAGAGAGAGAGAGAGATTGAATCCTCACAGAGAGAGAGAGATCGAATCATCACACAGAGAGAGAGAGATCGAATCCTCACACAGAGAGAGAGAGAGATCGAATCCTCACAGAGAGAGAGAGATCGAATCCTCACACAGAGAGAGAGAGATCGAATCCTCACACAGAGAGAGAGAGATCGAATCCTCACAGAGAGAGAGAGAGATCGAATCCTCACACAGAGAGGGAGAGATCGAATCCTCACACAGAGAGAGATCGAATCCTCACAGAGAGAGAGAGAGATCGAATCCTCACACAGAGAGAGAGAGAGATCGAATCCTCACAGAGAGAGAGAGAGATCGAATCCTCACACAGAGAGAGATCGTATCCTCACACAGAGAGGGAGAGATCGAATCCTCACACAGAGAGAGAGAGATCGAATCCTCACAGAGAGAGAGAGAGATCGAATCCTCACACAGAGAGGGAGAGATCGAATCCTCACACAGAGAGAGATCGAATCCTCACACAGAGAGAGAGAGATCGAATCCTCACACAGAGAGGGAGAGATCGAATCCTCACACAGAGAGAGATCGTATCCTCACACAGAGAGGGAGAGATCGAATCCTCACACAGAGAGAGAGAGATCGAATCCTCACAGAGAGAGAGAGAGATCGAATCCTCACACAGAGAGGGAGAGATCGAATCCTCACACAGAGAGAGATCGAATCCTCACACAGAGAGGGAGAGATCGAATCCTCACACAGAGAGAGAGAGATCGAATCCTCACACAGAGAGAGATCGTATCCTCACACAGAGAGGGAGAGATCGAATCCTCACACAGAGAGAGAGATCGAATCCTCACACAGAGAGAGAGAGATCGAATCCTCACACAGAGAGAGATCGAATCCTCACACAGAGAGAGAGAGAGATCGAATCCTCACACAGAGAGAGATCGTATCCTCACACAGAGAGGGAGAGATCGAATCCTCACACAGAGAGAGAGATCGAATCCTCACACAGAGAGGGAGAGATCGAATCCTCACACAGAGAGAGAGATCGAATCCTCACACAGAGAGAGAGAGAGATCGAATCCTCACACAGAGAGAGGGAGAGATCGAATCCTCACACAGAGAGGGAGAGATCGAATCCTCACACAGAGGGAGAGAGATCGAATCCTCACAGAGAGAGAGAGAGATCGAATCCTCACACAGAGAGGGAGAGATCGAATCCTCACAGAGAGAGAGAGAGATCGAATCATCACACAGAGAGGGAGAGATCGTATCCTCACACAGAGAGGGAGAGATCGAATCCTCACAGAGAGAGAGAGAGATCGAATCCTCACACAGAGAGGGAGAGAGATCGAATCCTCACACAGAGAGAGAGAGAGATCGAATCCTCACACAGAGAGAGAGAGATCGAATCCTCACACAGAGAGAGAGAGAGATCGAATCCTCACACAGAGAGAGAGAGATCGAATCCTCACACAGAGAGAGAGAGAGATCGAATCCTCACACAGAGAGGGAGAGATCGAATCCTCACAGAGAGAGAGAGAGATCGAATCCTCACACAGAGAGGGAGAGAGATCGAATCCTCACACAGAGAGAGAGAGATCGAATCCTCACACAGAGAGGGAGAGATCGAATCCTCACACAGAGAGGGAGAGATCGAATCCTCACACAGAGAGAGAGAGATCGAATCCTCACACAGAGAGGGAGAGATCGAATCCTCACACAGAGAGGGAGAGATCGAATCCTCACAGAGAGAGAGAGAGAGATCGAATCCTCACACAGAGAGAGAGAGATCGAATCCTCACACAGAGAGGGAGAGATCGAATCCTCACACAGAGAGAGAGAGAGATCGAATCCTCACACAGAGAGAGAGAGATCGAATCCTCACAGAGAGAGAGAGATCGAATCCTCACACAGAGAGGGAGAGATCGAATCCTCACACAGAGAGGGAGAGATCGAATCCTCACACAGAGAGGGAGAGATCGAATCCTCACACAGAGAGGGAGAGATCGAATCCTCACACAGAGAGGGAGAGATCGAATCCTCACACAGAGAGAGAGAGAGATCGAATCCTCACAGAGAGAGAGAGATCGAATCATCACACAGAGAGAGAGAGAGATCGAATCCTCACACAGAGAGGGAGAGATCGAATCATCACACAGAGAGAGAGAGATCGAATCCTCACACAGAGAGAGAGAGAGATCGAATCCTCACACAGAGAGAGAGAGATCGAATCCTCACACAGAGAGGAGAGATCGAATCCTCACACAGAGAGGGAGAGATCGAATCCTCACACAGAGAGAGAGAGATCGAATCCTCACACAGAGAGAGAGAGATCGAATCCTCACACAGAGAGGGAGAGAGATCGAATCCTCACAGAGAGAGAGAGATCGAATCCTCACACAGAGAGAGAGAGATCGAATCCTCACACAGAGAGAGAGAGATCGAATCCTCACACAGAGAGAGAGAGATCGAATCCTCACACAGAGAGGGAGAGAGATCGAATCCTCACAGAGAGAGAGAGATCGAATCCTCACACAGAGAGAGAGAGATCGAATCCTCACACAGAGAGAGAGAGATCGAATCCTCACACAGAGAGAGAGAGATCGAATCCTCACAGAGAGAGAGAGAGAGATCGAATCCTCACACAGAGAGGGAGAGATCGAATCCTCACACAGAGAGAGAGATCGAATCCTCACACAGAGAGAGAGAGATCGAATCCTCACACAGAGAGGGAGAGATCGAATCCTCACACAGAGAGAGAGAGATCGAATCCTCACACAGAGAGAGAGAGATCGAATCCTCACACAGAGAGGGAGAGATCGAATCCTCACACAGAGAGGGAGAGATCGAATCCTCACAGAGAGAGAGAGAGAGATCGAATCCTCACACAGAGAGGGAGAGATCGAATCCTCACACAGAGAGAGAGAGATCGAATCCTCACACAGAGAGGGAGAGATCGAATCCTCACACAGAGAGAGAGAGATCGAATCCTCACACAGAGAGAGAGAGATCGAATCCTCACAGAGAGAGAGAGAGATCGAATCCTCACACAGAGAGAGAGAGATCGAATCCTCACACAGAGAGTAAGAGAGAGAGGGGGAGAACATAGAACATTCCAGCGCAGTCCAGGCCCTTCGGCCCTTGATGTTGCTCCAACCAGTGGAACC
>CM075745.1:47338822-47423822 GCA_037974335.1 Prionace glauca
ACTGTACACACTTCTGGAGTCCGTATCCATCCATTCCCATCCTATTCATGTATTTGTCTAAATGCCCCTTAAATCCCACTAACATACCCGGTCCCACCACCTCCCTGGGAGGCGGGTTCCAGACATTCCAGACACCACCCTCTGCGTAAAGAACTTGCCTCGCACATCTCCTCTAAACTTTTCCCCACACACCTTAAACCTATGTCACCTAGTACTTGGTCTTTCTACCCTAGGAAAGAGACTCTGACTATCCACTCTGTCTATGCCACTCATAATCTCGTAAACCTCTATCAAGTCACCCCCAGCCTCCATCGTTCCAGTGAGAACAAACTGAGTTTCTCCAACCTCTCCTCATAGCTAACACCCTCCAGACCAGGCAACATCCTAGTAAACCTCTTCTGTACCCTCTCTGAAGCATCCACATCCTGCTGATATTGTGGCGATCAAAATTGTACACAATATTTCAAATGAGGCCGAACTAAGGTTCTGCACATCTGCAGCCTGACCTGCCAATTTTTATATTCAATGCCCCAACTGATGAAGGCAAGCATGCCATATGCCTTCTTGGCTACCTTATTCAGCTGCGTTGCCACTCTCAGTGATCGGTAGACATGTACACCTAGATCCCTCTGCACGTCAATACCGCTAAGTGTTCTACCATTTACTGGATGCTACATACATTGGACCTTCCAGAATGTATTACTTCACATTTGTGTGGATTAAACACCATCTGTCATTTCTCTGCCCAAGTCTCCAACCGGTCTTTATCTTTCTGCATCCTCTGACAATCCTCTTCATTATCCACAATCCCATCGATTTTTGTGTCAGCTGCGAACTTATTATTAAACCAGCTACATTTTCTTCCAAATCATTTATATATATTACAAACAACAAAGGGTCCAGAACTGATCCCTGTGGAACACTGCTAGTCACAGACTTCATAAGAACATAAGAAATAGGAGCAGGAGTAGGCCATCTAGCCCTTCGAGCCTGCCCCGCCATTCAATAAGATCATGGCTGATCTGTCGTGGCTCAGCTCCACCTTCCCGCCCTCTCCCCATAATCCTTAATCCCTTCTCTTATCAAAAACCCATCAACCCGTTTCTTAAAAATATTTAGCGAGGCAGCCTCCACCACTTCAACGGGCAGAGAATTCCAGAGATTCACCACCCTTTGAGTGAAGAAGTTCCTCCTCAACTCTGTTTCAGAAAAATACCCCTCTACTTCTACCCTCTGTCTTTTCTATGCCCAAGCCAGTTCTGATCCATCTTGCCAGACTCCTCTGATCCTGTGTACCCTTCAAACCAGTCTACCATGAGGTACCTTGTCAAGGGCTTTACTGAATCCATGTATACAACATCCACTGCCTTTCTCTCATCTATCATTTTCGTCACTTCCTCAAAAAACCCAATCAAGTTAGTGAGGCACGACCTCCACCTCACAAAACAATGCTATCTACCACTAATAAGTCCATTTGTCTCCAAATGTGAGTAAATCCTATCCCCAATAATCTTTTCCAATAAGTTCCCTATCACTGACATAAAACTCACCAGCCTATAATTTCCTGGATTATCCCTGAATAATTATAATTTCCTGGATTATCCCTGAATAATTATAATTTCCTGGATTATCCCTGAATAATTATAATTTCCTGGATTATCCCTGGATAATTATAATTTCCTGGATTACCCTGCTGCCCTTCTTAAACCTTGGCTATCCTCCAGTCCTCTGGAACTGCACCTGTAGCCAATGATAATACAAAGATTTCTGTCAGGGCTCCAGCAATTTCCGCTATTGCCTCCTTCAGTATTCTGGAGTAGATCCCATCAGGCCCTGAGGATTTATCTATTTTAATGCTTTTTAAGTTGCCCAATACCTCCTCCTTTTTGATAACATGATCCAGAATATCTACACACCCTACCCTAGGCTCCTCATCCATCAAGTCCCTCTCTTTGGTGAATACTGACGCAAAGCGTTAATTCAGTATGTTCCTCATTTGATCTGGTTCCATGCAGAGATTCCCACCACTATCCTTGAGCGGGCCAACCCTTGCCCTGGGTACCCTCTTGCCCTTTACATACCTTTAAAATGCCTTAGGATTTTCCTTAATCCTGTTTGCCAAGGACTTTTCATTGCCCCTTTTAGCCCTCCTAACTCCTTCCTTAAGTTCCTTCCTACGTTCTTTTTACTCTTCAAGAGCTTCATCTGTCTTAACCCTTTTAGACTTTATGAATGCTTCCTTTTCCTTTTTGACAAAGCTCATAATATCCTTCATTATCCAGGGTTCCTGATACTTGTCACACGTATCCTTCATCCCCACAGGTACATGCCGGTCCTGAATTCCAATCAACTGACATTTGCAAGTCTCACACATGTCAGATGTTGATTTCCCCTCAAACAGCCTCCCCCAGTCTGCACTTTCCAGATCCTGCCTAACGTAGTAGTAATCTTCTCCCAATTTAATACCTTTGCCCGATGATTGCACTTGTCCTTATCCAGAAGCACCTCAAAACTTTTGGAATTATGATTACTGTTCCCAAAATGCTCTCCTACTGAAACTTTGGTTACTTGGCCGGGCTCATTCCCCAACAGCAAGTTTAATTTTGCTCCTTCCCAAGCTGGGCTATTTACAAAGAACAAAGAACAACACAGCACGGGAAACAGGCCCTTCGGCCCAACGAGCCCGCGCCGCCGTCCCATTGTCTCAGTGACCTATTCATGATTTTAGTCTACGCCTAATGTGCGAGGATCAGGGAGGTACAATATAGGGACAATTTGTTACCCAATCAATCAGCCTAAAAGCACATCTTTGGGATGTGGGAGGAAACCGGAGCACCCGGAGGAAACCCACGCAACCACAGGGAGAACGCGCAAACTCCCACGGACACAGGCCCAAATCCATGTGTCCGCACAGCCACAGAGATAGTCTCTGAGCTGTCATGTTGCCCTTGAGATGGTCCAGTTTAAGCACACTAACGACATGAAGCAGTAGGCAACTCCCGAACCAACATCCAAGAGCAGCCCACTACAACCTGCCGCATGCATGCCCCTTGCTGGTCAACAAGGTGGACTTAAATGCCTGTGGAGACAAAAAATTCATTATTAAACAGGCAAAGACTGTAACATCCCTGAGGCAAAGGAATCCCAAGCCTACAATGCTTAGTAAGGCCTGCTATATCCCCCTATATGTAAACCACTCATGTGGCTGTCCAAGTGACTCTTAAACAACCCTAGCGTGCCTGCTTCCACCACCTTACTCGGCAGTGCATTCCACACCCCCACTACCCTTTGCGTGAAAAACTGCCCTCTAATATTTGTCTTATACCTAGCCCCCCTCACCCTAAGCCCGTGACCCCTCGTTCTATCCATTTCTAATAGCGGAAAAAGCTTACCACCATCTACTCTATCTGTCCCCTTCATAATCTTATAAACCTCTATTAGATCCCCCCTCAGCCGATGTCTCTCAAGGGAAAACAGCCCAAGTGCGTTCAATCTTTCCTCGTAAGCCAGCCCTTCCATACCAGGCAACATCCTGGTAAATCTCCTCTGCACTCTTTCCAGGATCTCTACATCCTTCCGGTAGTACGGCGACCAGAACTGGACGCAGTACTCCAGGTGAGCCTAACCAACGTTCTGTACAACTGCAACATCAGACTCCTACTCTTATATTCTATACCCCTTCCTATGAAGGCTAACATACCATACGCTTTCCTCATCACATTCTGCACCTGCACCGACACCTTCAGGGACTTGTGCACTTGCACCCCCAGGTCTCTCTGCGTATCTATACTCCGGATAGTTCTACCTTTTATCGTATAACTCCCCTCCACATTATTGCGGCCAAAGTGCATCACCTCGCATTTCTCCGGATTAAATTCCATTTGCCATCTATCTGCCCAATCTACCAGCCTGTCTATGTCCTGTTGCATTGCCAGGCACTGCTCCTCAGTACCCGCCAATCCAACCATCTTAGTGTCATCAGCAAATTTGCTGATCACACCACCTACCCCCTCTTCCAAGTCATTAATATATACTACAAATAGTAGAGGTCCTAGTACCGAGCCCTGCGGCACCCCACTGGTGACAGACCTCCAATTGGAAAAGGAGCCTTCCTTTTCCTTACGTACTGTTTCAACAAATCTTCCTGGACACGCCTTACAAATTCTGCCCCATCCAAGCCTCTAGCAGTAAATGAATCCCAGTCAATACAGTGAAAGTTAAAATCACCCACTACAACAATGTTTTTGCATCATTCCAAAATCCAAATCTGTCTGCGTTTATGTTCCATAGGGGATATGAATATAGCTGAGGAGGACACTGGGTTGCAGGGGTGTAAAATAGACAGTATTACGGTTGATAAGGGGGATGTGCTGGATATTCATGAGGGGTTGAAAATAGATAAGTCCCCTGGTCCGGATGGGATCTACCCTAGGATTCTCTGGGAGGCTAGAGAGGTGATTGCAGAGCCTCTGGCTCTGATCTTCAGGTCATCATTGGTCTCTGGTGTGGTCACCGGATGATTGGAGGATAGCGAATGTTGTCCCATTGTTTAAGAAGGGGAACAGAGACTTCCCCGGGAATTATAGAGCAGTGAGTCTTACTTCTGTTGTGGGCAAGGTTTTAGAAAAAATTATTAGGGATAGGATTTATAGTTATTTGGAGTGTAATGAATTGATTAGAAATAGTCAGCATGGTTTTGTAGCGGGTAGGTCGTGCCTTACTAACCTTATTGAGTTTTTTGATAAGGTGACCAAAGAGGTGGATGGGGGCAAGGCAGTTGATGTGATATTTATGGATTTTAGTAAGGCATTCGATAAGGTTCACCATGGTAGGCTTCTGCAGAAAATGCAGATGTATGGGATTGTGGGTAATCTAGGAAATTGGATCAGAAATTGGCTATCAGATAGGAGACAGAGGGTGGTGGTTGATGGTAAATATTCGTCATGGAGTTCGGTTACGAGTGGTGTGCCTCAGGGATCTGTTTTGGGGCCACTGCTGTTTGTAATCTTTATTAATGATCTGGATGAGGGTATAGTTGGGTGGATTAGTAAATTTGCTGATGACACCAAAGTCGGAGGTGTGGTAGATTGTGAGGAAGGGTATCATAGTCTGCAGGGAGACTTAGAAAGGTTGCAGAGCTGGGCCGAGAGGTGGCGGATGGAATTTAATGCGGAGAAGTGTGAGGTAATCCACTTCGGTAGGAGCAACAGATGCGTCGAGTATAGGGCTAACGGGAGGACTTTGAATAGTGTGGATGAACAGAGGGATCTAGGTGTATGTGTACATAGATCCCTGAAAGTTGGGAATCAGGTAGATAAGGTTGTTAAGATGGCGTACGGTGTCTAGGCGTTTATTGGTAGGGGGATTGAATTTAAGAGTCGCAGCGTCATGTTGCAACTGTACACTACTCTGGTGCAGCCGCACTTGGAGTACTGTGTGCAGTTCTGGTCCTCACATTACAGGAAGGATGTGGAGGCTTTGGAGAGGGTGCAGAGGAGGTTTACTAGGATGTTGCCTGGTATGGTGGGGAGGTCCTATGAGAAGAGACTGAGGGATTTAGGGTTGTTTTCGTTGGAAAGAAGGCGGCTAAGAGGAGATCTTATTGAAACATATAAGATGATTAGAGGTTTAGATAGGGTGGACAGTGATAGCTTTTTTCCTCGGATGGAGAAAGCTAGCACGAGGGGGCATGGCTTTAAATTAAGGGGGGGTAGCTACATAACGGATGTCAGGGGTAGGTTCTTTACCCAGAGGGTGGTGAGGGATTGGAATGCCCTGCCTGCTGCAGTTGTAAATGCGCCTAGTTTGGGGGCGTTTAAGAGATCTGTGGATAGGTTTATGGACGAAAAGGGATTGGTATAGGCTAGTGGGTCATTGTTTTTGTAACTGGTCGGCGCAACATCGTGGGCCGAAGGGCCTGTTCTGCGCTGTAATGTTCTATGTTCTATCTCCTGCTGGCTGTTGGGAGGCCTGTAAAAAACCTCCAACATTGTGACTGCACCCTTCAACTTCCTGAGCTGTACCTATATTGCCTTGCTGCCGTGCTCCGAGGTGTCCTCCCTCAGGTTGTAATATTCTCCTTCATCAGTGATGAAACTCGCCACCCCTTTTACATCCCCCTCCCATCCTGCCTGAAGAATCTAAAGCCTGGAATGTTTAGCTGCCAATCCTGACCCTCTTTCAACTACGTCTCTGTAATAGTACCAACATAGTTCTAAATGCTGAGGAACTCCAGCATTGTTAGATATGAAGTTAGCTGTGTGCCAGGAAACACATCCAAAGAATCATAGAAACCTTACTTGCAGAAGGAGGCCATTCAGCCCTTCGAGTCTGCTCCGACCACAATCCCACCCAGGCCCTACCCCCCATAACCCTACATATTTACCCGTTAATCCCTCTAACCTATGTATCTCTAAGGGGCAATTTTAGCACGGCCAATCAACCTAACCCCCATATCTTTGCACGTGTGGGAGGAAATTGGAGCACCTGAAGGAAACCCACGCAGACATGAGGAGAATGTGCAAATTCCATTCACACAGTGACCCGAGCCAGGAATCAAACCCAGGTCCCTGGAGCTGTGAAGCAGCAGTGCTAATCACTGTGCTACCGTGCTGCCCATGATGAACAATTGTTTTGCAGGCTGGGCCCTCAGCTGTACACCCTCGAGCAACCAGTTAAATGAGAAGATTGAGTAGAATTGACATTTGCTGACAGGACAAAGGTTGGAAAGTAAAGTGTGTGTAGCCCTGAAAGAGGCTGCAGAGGGACATGTACAGGTTAAGTGATTGGATAAAAGGTGGAAAAAGGCATACAATGTGGAAAAGTGGGAAATTAGCAACTTTGGTAAGAGTAGAAAAGCTGAATATTTTTGAAAGGTGAGAGACTATTCAGTAATGGCATTGAGAGGGCTTTGGGTACCTTGTGCATGAATCACAGAAATGGAGATAACTTTTGAAATATGCACAGATTGATTTGAGATTAACATTCTAAAATCCTCCAATCATGTGAGCTCCTCCTGAACACCACGTTGCTATGGCTCTCTGTTGGGATGTTTCAACAATCTCCCATTTTCAGAATGTTTGCTTTAGTACAGCGAGTAATTAGGAAAGCAAATGGTTTGTTTGCCTTTACTGGAAGGACCTTGGAGTATTGCAATCAGGAAGTCTTGGGGAAATTATACAGCACTTTTGCAGATCACCTGCAAAATACTGAAGTTTTGAATACTGAAATATTGAATACTGTGCACAATATGTAGACAGTCCAACTAGGGACGGGGCCGTACTGGGCCTGGGCCTCGGAAATGAGCCTAGCTCTGGTCAACTTTTCAGTAGGGGAGCAGTTTGGGAACAATGACCATAATTCAGTAAGCTTTAAGGTAATGATGGATAAAAATAAGTGTAGTCCTCAGATGAAGGTGCTAAATTGGGGCAGGAACTGAAGAATGTAGATTGAGGGCAGATGTTTGAGGGCAAATCAATATCTGGCATGTGAGAAGCTTTCAAGTGTAAGTTGATAGGGATTCAGGACTGGCACATTCCTGTAAGGATGAACATAGAACATAGAAGATTACAGCGCAGAACAGGCCCTTCGGCCCACGATGTTGCGCCGACCAGTTACAAAACAATGACCCACTAGCCTAACCCAATCCCTTTTCGTCCATAAACCTATCCACAGATCTCTTAAATGCCCCCAAACTAGGCGCATTTACAACTGCAGCAGGCATTCCAGTCCCTCACCACCCTCTGGGTAAAGAACATACCCCTGACATCCGTCCTATAACTACCCCCCCTTAATTTAAAGTCGTGCCCCCTCGTGCTAGCTTTCTCCATCCTAGGAAAAAGGCTATCACTATCTACCCTGTCTAAACCTCTAATCATCTTATATGTTTCAATAAAGTCCCCTCTTAGCCGCCTTCTTTCCAGCGAAAACAACCCCAAATCTCTCAGTCTCTCCTCATAGGATCTCCCCTCCATACCAGACAACATCCTAGTAAACCTCCTCTGCACCCTCTCCAAAGCCTCCACATCCTTCCTGTAATGTGGGGACCAGAACTGCACACAAAACTCCAAGTGCGGCCGCACCAGAGTTGTGTACAGTTGCATCATGACGCTGCGACTCCTAAATTCAATCCCCCTACCAATGAAGGATAAGGATGGCAAGTTTTGGGAACCTTGGATAACAAGAGATATTGTGAGCCTAGTCAAAGTGAAAAAGGAAGCAATTGTCAAAGCTATGAGGCTGGGAACACATGAAGCAAGTGTGGAATACAAGGAAATTAGAAAGAAACTTAAACGAGGAATCAGGAGGGCTAAAAGGAATCATGAACAGTCATTTGCGAGCTTTAAGGAAAACCCCAAGATTTTTTTATACATATATAAAGAACAAGAAGGCAGCCAGGGAGAGGGTTGGCCCACTCAAGCACGGGGGAGGGAATCTATGTCTGGAGCCAGAGGAAATGGGCAAGGTATTAACTGGGTAGTTTGCGTCGGTATTCACCAATGGGAAGGACTTGGTGGATGACAAGTCGGAGAAGGACGTGTAGATAGTTTGGGTCATGTTGAGATCAAAAATGGGATATTGGGGGTCTTCAGAAACATTTAGATAGACAAGTCCCCAGGGCCTGATGGGATATACCCCAGAATACTGAGAGAGGCAAGGAAGGAAATCGAAGAAATCTTTGTATCCTCACTGGATACAGGGGAGGTCCCAGAGGATTGGAGAATACCCAATGTTGTTCCTTTGTTGAAGAAGAGTTGCAAGGATTATCCAGGTAATTACAGAGCGGTGAGCCTTACTTAGTGGTAGGGGAATTATTGGAGAGGATTATTTGAGACAGGATTTACTCCCACTTGGAAATAAGTGGACGTATTAGCAAGAGGCAACATGACTTTTGGAAAAGGGAGGGTTTGTCTCACTAACTCAGCATGTTGGTGAGAACATTGAATACAGGAGTTGGGACGTCTTGTTGAAGTTGTACAAGACATTGGTAAGGCCACACTTGGAGTCCTGTGTACAGTTCTGGTCACCCTATTATAGAAAGAATATTATTAAACTAGAAAGAGTGCAGAAAAGTTTCACTAGGATGCTACCGGGACTTGATGGATTGAGTTATAAGGAGAGGCTGGATAGACTGGGACTTTTTTCTCTGAAGCATAGGAGAATGAAGGGTGATCTTATAAAGGTCCATAAAATAATGAAGAGCATAGATCAGTTAGATAGTCAATATCTTTTCCCAAAGGTAGGGGAGTCTAAAACTAGAGGGCATTGGTTTAAGGTGAGGGGGGAGACATATAGAAGTGTCCAGAGGGGCAATTTTTTCACATAGAGGGTGGTGAGTGTCTGGAACAAGCTGTCAGTGGTAGTAGCAGAGGCGGGTACAATTTTATCTTTTAAAAAGCATTTAGATTGTTACATGGGTAAGATGGATACAGAGGGATATGAGCCAAATGCGGGCAATTGGGATTAGCTTAGGGATTTTAAAAAAAGGCAACATGTTTCCATGCTGTAAAAGTCTACGACTCTATAACTTTCAAGGAATGATGGAGATGATTGAGGAGGGTAGGGCAGTGGATGTTGTCCACATGGACTTCAGTAATGTCTTTGACAAGGTCCCTCATGGCAGACTGGTGCAGAAGGTGAAGTTGTACAGGATCAGAGGTGAGCTGGCAAGGTGGATACAAAACTGGCTCAGTCATAGAAGACAGTGGAAGAGTGCACTTCTGAATGGAGGGCTGTGACAAGTGGTGTTCCTCAGGGATCAGTGCTGGGACCTTTGCTGTTTGTAATATATATATAAATGATTTGGAGGAAAATGTAACTGATTTGATTAGTAAGTTTGCAGACGATACAAAGATAGATTTGTGGATAGCGATGAAAACCATCGGGACACAGCAGGATATAGATCAGTTGGAGGCTCAGGCAGAGAGATGGCAGATGGAGTTTAATCCAGACAAATGTGAGGTAATGCATTTTGGGAGGTCTCTCATGGCAGAACACTTAAGAGTATTGCTAAGCAAAGGAATCTGGCTGTACAGATGCACAGGTCACTGAAAGTGACAACGCAGGTGGAGAAGGTAGTCAAGAAGGCATACGGCATGTTTATCTTCACTGGCTGGGGTATAGAGTTTAAAAATTGGCAAGTCATGTTGCAGCTTTATAGAACTTTAGTTAAGCCACACTTTGAATACAGTGTTCAATTCTGGTCGCCACACTACCAAAAGAATGCAGAGGTTTTGGAGAGGGTACAGAAAAGATTTACCAGGATGTTGCCCTGGTATGAAGGGCATTAGCAATGATCACGCAAACCAGCCTCCCATCCATTGACTGTCTACACTTCCCACTGCCCCGGCAAAGCAACCAGCATAATTAAAGGCCCCACCACCGCAGACATTCTCTCTTCCACCTTCTTCCGTCAGGAAAAAGATACAAGAGTTTGAGGTCACGTACCAACCGACTCAAGAACAGCTTCTTCCCTGCTGGTATCAGACTTTTGAATTAAGTTGATCTTCCTGTATTCCTTAGCAATGACTGTAATACTACATTCTGCACTCTCTCTTTTCTATAAACAGTATGTTTTGTCTGTATAGAGCGCAAGAAATAATACTTTTCATTTTTTTCTAATACATGTGACAATAATAAATCAAATCAAATCAAAAACAAGATTATGAGGAGCATGGACATACAGGATAGTCCCAGGATGGAACAGTCAATTACTAGGGGGCATAAGTTTAAGGTGCGAGGGGCAAGGTTCAAAGGAAATGTACAAGCTAAGTAGTAGGTGCCTGGAAGTCGCTGCCGGGGAAGATAATGGAAGCAGATACGAGCATTGCTCCTTCTTCAGGTGAGTGAAGAGTAGGAGCAGTGCTCCAAAAGCTTGTGCTACCAAATAAACCTGTTGGACTTTAACCTGGTGCTGTGAGACTTCTTACTGTGCTTACCCCAGTCCAACGCCAGCATCTCCACATCTCGACAAATACAGGGATAGGATTGGAATAGAGTGATATGGTCCTCGGAAGGGTAGAGGGTTTTAGGTCAGTCGGGCAGTAGTTGGTGCAGGCTTGCAGGACTGAGGGGCCTGTTCCTGTGCTCCAATTTTCTTTGTTTTAGTCTCCTTACCCAAGGAAGAATATTCTTGCCTGAAGGGGAATGTTGAAAGTAATCATACTGAATGATTAAACAGGCTGAGGGCAGCATACGGCTCGCTTCTGCTCTAAAGTTCTTAACAGTTAATGAAGCACAGAGGCAGAAAGCTATGGAGAGACAAACCTGGATGGCGAGGGACCGATCGATTCACATTGTAGTAACGATAAAAGAGATCCTTCCACAGAAATTCATCGCGGGACACTCCGTACCATTGTCTGCAGGTGGTGCCAGCAGCAAGAACATCCTGGTATTCCAGTTTCAGGAAGACGTCAAGAAGGATGGTATCAGGCAATCGGGGGAGGCCCCCTCCATCCATCCTACCATTCTGAGCTCATGGGCACTGAATAAAAAAAACACCGTGAAAGAATGAAGCAGCAAGATATTGTTTCAAGGGGCTACGTGATGCTGAGGAACGGACAAACCTTTGATCTCACTCAGGTTCTTCCAGAAGCCCTTGAAAGTTTCAATAAGATTGTTCAGGAATTTGGCAACATTACTAATATTTTACTGATTGTACAAATCTAACAAAATGACTAGAAAGGGATTCAACCTACATGTAATCTACACTGAAACCCTTCATTGCAGAGTGTTCAACCTATCAATGCCCCTCATCATTTTATAAATTTCTATCAGGTCGCCCCTCAGCCTCTGTCTTTCCAGGGAGAACGATCCCAGTTTATTCAATCTCTCCTCATAGCTCCCTCCCCTCCATACCAGGCAGCATCCTGGTAAACCTTTTCCGTACTCCCTCCGAAGTTCCATGTCCTTCTGGTAGTGGGGAGAGCAGAACTGGACACAGTATTTCGGCCAATGAAGGCAAACATGTCACATGCTTTCTTTTCACCTGCTTCCACTTTGAAGGATCTGTGGATCTTTACTCCCAGATCTCTGTGTGCCTGTGCTCCTGGTGGTTCTGTCATTTATTTTGTAGCTTTCACCTGAATTGGACCTACCAAAATGCATCATTTTGCATTTGTCCGGATTAAATTCCACCTGCCATTTCTTCACCCAATTTTCCAGTCTATCGATATTCTGCTGCATTCTCTGACAATCTTCATCACTATCCACAACTCCGCCAATCTTATATCGCTGGGGTCTTTTAAAAGACTTCTGGATGAGTATATGGGGTTTAATGGGATTGGGGGTTATAGATAGGTCTATAGATTGGTGGGGTTGATGTGATCGGCGCAACTCGAGGGCCGAAGGGCCTGTTTGTGCTGTAATGTTCTATATATATATGTGCAAACTTGCTAATCAGACCAGCTATGTTTCTTCCAAGTCATGGGCTGCACGGTAGCACAGTGGTTAGCAATGCTGCCTCACGCACCAGGGACCCGGGTTCAATGCCAACCTCGGACTGTCTGAGTGGAGTTTGCACATTCTCCCTGAGTTTCCTCCGGGTGCTCCAGTTTTCTCCCATAGTCCAAAGGTATGTGATTAGGTGGACTGACAATGCTAATTTGCCCCTTAGAGTCAGAGGGATTACAAGGATACCATGGGTGGGATTGTTGTCTGTGCATGCTTAATGGGCTGAATGGTCTCCTTCTGCACTGTAGGGTTTCTATGACTTATAGAAATTACAAACAACAGAGGTCCCTAGCACTGATCCCTGCAGAACATCACTAGTTAAAGACATCCATTCAGAAAAACACCACTGCCCTGTGTCTTCTATGGCCAAGTAAAAAGTCTGACAACACCAGGTTTTAGTCCAAATCGATTTATTTGATAGTAAAAGCGCAAGCTTTCGAGGTTTCCCTCTTCGTCAGGTGAATGGAGAGTTCTGGCCTCAGACAGAGCATATAAAGCACAGACAGTTTAGAGATTACTGATTAGAATGCAAATCTTTACACCTAACCTGCTGTTCAAGACCTGAAGTGGCCACTTTAGGACTTGAACAGCAGGTTAAGATGTAAAGATTCGCATTCTAATCAGTAACCTCTAAACTGTCTGTGCTTTATATGCTCTGTCTGAGGCCAGAACTCTCCATTCACCTGACGAAGAGGGAAACCTCGAAAGCTTGCGCGTTTACTATCAAATAAATCGGTTGGACTAAAACCTGGTGTTGTCAGACTTTTTACCGTGTTTACCCCAGTCCAACGCCAGGACATCCACATCATGTCTTCTATGGCCAAGCCAGTTCTGAATCTATCGAGCTAGTTCACCCTTGATCCCGTGAGATATAACTTTTTGCACCAGTCTGCCATGAGGGACCTTGTCAAATGCTTTACTGAAGTCCATGTAGACAACATCCACAGCCCTTCCATCCTCAATCATTTTTGTCATCTCACCTTCTCAAAAAATGCAATCAAAAAAGTGAGACATGACCTCCCTCATATAAAGCTATGCTGTCTGTCACTACTAAGATCAGTTCCAAATGTGTATACATCCTATTCCAAACAATCTTCTCCAACAGTTTCACAGTCACAGATGTCAAGCTCCCTGGCCTATAATTACCCCGGTTATCCTTGTTACTTTCTTAAATAATGGGACAACATTTGCTATTCTCCAATCCTCTGGGACCTCATCAGTGGCAAACAAGGAAAGAAAATTTGTGTTAGATGCCCAACAATTTCCTCTCTCATCTCCCTCAAGAATCTGGGATAGATGCCATCTGGCGCTAGAGATTAGTCTATCTTCACGCTTTTCAATACACCAAATACTTCCTCCCTCATAATGATAACCTGCTGTAGAGGGTTTATATACGTGTCTCTCTCCTTTGTGAATACCGGTGCAATGTACTCTTTGGTTCTATACAAAATTTCTCTCCTTTGACCTTGAGTGGACAAAATCTTTCTTTAGCTACCCTCTTGTTCCTAATAAATCTATAAAATGTCTTGAGATTCTCCTTAATCCTGTCTGCCAAGGACATTTTGTGACTCCCTGTTTGAGGTCTTTTCCCTGTGTTCTTCAAGTGTATCATCTGTTCAGTTAGAACATAGAACATAGAACATTACAGCGCAGAACAGGCCCTTCGGCCCACGATGTTGCGCCGACCAGTTACAAAACAATGACCCACTAGCCTAAACCAATCCCTTTTCATCCATAAACCTATCCACAGATCTTTTAAATGCCCCCAAACTAGGCGCATTTACAACTGCAGCTGGCAGGGCATTCCAGTCCCTCACCACCCTCTGGGTAAAGAACCTACCCCTGACATCAGTCCTATAACTACCCCCCCTTAATTTAAAATCGTGCCCCCTCGTGCTAGCTTTCTCCATCCTAGGAAAAAGGCTATCACTATCTACCCTGTCTAAACCTCTAATCATCTTATATGTTTCAATGAGATCCCCTCTTAGCCGCCTTCTTTCCAGCGAAAACAACCCCAAATCTCTCAATCTCTCCTCATAGGATCTCCCCTCCATACCAGGCAACATCCTGGTAAACCTCCTCTGCACCCTCTCCAAAGCCTCTACATCCTTCCTGTAATGTGGGGACCAGAACTGCACACAAAACTCCAAGTGCGGCCGCACCAGAGATGTGTACAGTTGCATCATGACGCTGCGACTCCTAAATTCAATCCCCCTACCGATAAACGCCAAAACTCCGTATGCCTTCTTAACAACCTTATCTACTTGATTCCCAACTTTCAGGGATCTATGTACACATACACCTAGATCCCTCTGCTCCTCCACACTATTCAAAGTCCTCCCGTTAGCCCTATACTCAACACATCTGTTATTCCTACCGAAATGAATTACCTCACACTTCTCCACATTAAACTCCATCCGCCACCTCTCAGCCCAGCTCTGCAACCTTTCTAAGTCATCCTGCAAACTATGACACCCTTCCTCACAATCTACCACACCTCCGACTTTGGTGTCATCAGCAAACTTACTAATCCACCCAACTATACCCTCATCCAGATCATTAATAAAAATTACAAACAGCATGGCCCCAAAACAGATCCCTGAGGCACACCACTTGTAACCGAACTCCATGACGAATATTTACCATCAACCACCACTCTCTGTCTCCTATCTGCTAGCCAATTCCTGATCCAATTACCTAGATCACCCCCAATCCCATACATCTGCATTTTCTGCAGAAGCCTACCATGGTGAACCTTATCAAACGCCTTGCTAAAATCCATATACACCACATCAACTGCCTTACCCCTATCCACCTCTTTGGTCACTTTCTCAAAGAACTCGATAAGGTTAGTAAGGCATGACCTACCCGTTACAAAACCATGCTGACTGTCTCTAATCAACTCATTACTTTCCAAATAACTATAAATCCTGTCTCTAATAATCCTTTCCAAAACCTTACCCACCACAGAAGTAAGACTCACCGGTCTATAATTCCCAGGGAAGTCCCTTCTCCCCTTCTTAAACAATGGGACAACATTTGCAGTCCTCCAATCTTCTGGTACTATACCAGAGACTAACGACGACCTGAAGATCAGAGCCAGAGGCTCCGCAATCACCCCTCTTGCCTCCCAAAGAATCCTAGGGTAAATCCCATCTGGACCAGGGGACTTATCTATTTTCAATCCCTCTAAAATATCCAGCACATCCCCCGTATCAACTGCAATACTATCTATTTCACACCCCTGCACCCCAGTGTCCTCCTCAGCTACATTCCTGTCCCCTCGCGTGAACACCGAAGACAAATATTGGTTCAACGCCTCTCCAATCTCCTCCGGTTCCACACACAACTTCCCTCTACTGACTATAGTTGCCAGGACCTTGTATGCATCTTTGGTCGGCACAGTGGTTGGCACTGCTGCTCACAGCACCAGGGACCGGGGTTTGATTCTGGATTGGGCCAGTGTCTCTCAGGAGTCTGCATGTTCTCCCCGTGTCTGCATGAATTTCCTCCCTCAGTCCAAAAGGCGTGCTAGTTAGGCGCACTGGCCGTGCTTAATTCTCCTCAGCGTACCCCAAAAGGGTGCCGCAGTGTGGTGACTAGGGAATTTTTAGAGTATTTCACTGCAATGTTAATGTAAGCCTACTTCTGACAATAATTACAAGTAAACTTGAAAACATTTTCTTTAAGACAAGTCTTGCAATTTCCCTGATCATCCACAGTTCCCAAAACCTGCTCTGAATCCAACACCAAGATAAATAACGATAGACTCGTTCTGTCCAGCACTGAACCGCAGCGTGAAATAGCCACAGACATGCCCTATCCACCGCTGGACTTCAGTGTTATACAGTCTAATAAGACCCATACCCCCCTAGTGTTATACCCCAATGTGAGAAAACAACAGACCCGTCCCCACCAGTACTGTACCCCAGTGTTATACAGCGACAGACCCGTCCCCACCAGTACTGTACCCCAGTGTTATACAGAGACAGACCCGTCCCCACCAGTACAGTACCCCAGTGTTATACAGTGACAGACCTGTCCCCACCAGTACTGTACCCCAGTGTTATACAGTGACAGACCCGTCCCCACCAGTACTGTACCCCAGTGTTATACAGTGACAGACCCGTCCTCACCAGTACTGTACCCCAGTGTTATACAGTGACAGACCCGTCCCCACCAGTACTGTACCCCAGTGTTATACAGTGACAGACCCGTCCCCACCAGTACTGTACCACAGTGTTATACAGTGACAGACCCGTCCCCACCAGTACTGTACCCCAGTGTTATACAGGGACAGACCCGTCCCCACCAGTACTGTACCCCAGTGTTATACAGTGACAGACCCGTCCCCACCAGTACTATACCCCAGTGTTATACAGAGACAGGCCCGTCCCCACCAGTACTGTACCCCAGTGTTATACAGTGACAGACCCGTCCCCACCAGTACTATACCCCAGTGTTATACAGTGACAGACACATCCCCACCAGTACTGTACCGCAGTGTTATACAGTGACAGACCCGTCCCCACCAGTACTATACCCCAGTGTTAGACAGAGACAGACCCGTCCCCACCAGTACTGTACCCCAGTGTTATACAGCGACAGACCCGTCCCCACCAGTACTGTACCGCAGTGTTATACAGTGACAGACCCGTCCCCACCAGTACTATACCCCAGTGTTAGACAGAGACAGACCCGTCCCCACCAGTACTGTACCCCAGTGTTATACAGGGTCAGACCCGTCCCCACCAGTACTGTACCCCAGTGTTATACAGTGACAGACCCGTCCCCACCAGTACTATACCCCAGTGTTAGACAGAGACAGACCCGTCCCCACCAGTACTGTACCCCAGTGTTATACAGAGACAGACCCGTCCCCACCAGTACTGTACCCCAGTGTTATACAGTGACAGACCCGTCCCCACCAGTACTGTACCCCAGTGTTATACAGTGACAGACCCGTCCCCACCAGTACTGTACCCCAGTGTTATACAGTGACAGACCCGTCCCCACCAGTACTGTACCCCAGTGTTATACAGTCACAGACCCGTCCCCACCAGTACTGTACCCCAGTGTTATACAGTGACAGACCCGGCCCCACCAGTACTGTACCCCAGTGTTATACAGCGACAGACCTGTCCCCACCAGTACTGTACCCAGTGTTATACAGTGACAGACCCGTCCCCACCAGTACTGTACCCCAGTGTTATACAGTGACAGACCCGTCACCACCAGTACTGTACCCCAGTGTTATACAGTGACAGACCCGTCCCCACCAGTACTGTACCCCAGTGTTATACAGTGACAGACCCGTCCCCACCAGTACTGTACCGCAGTGTTATACAGTGACAGACCCGTCCCCACCAGTACTATACCCCAGTGTTAGACAGAGACAGACCCGTCCCCACCAGTACTGTACCCCAGTGTTATACAGGGTCAGACCCGTCCCCACCAGTACTGTACCCCAGTGTTATACAGTGACAGACCCGTCCCCACCAGTACTATACCCCAGTGTTAGACAGAGACAGACCCGTCCCCACCAGTACTGTACCCCAGTGTTATACAGTCACAGACCCGTCCCCACCAGTACTGTACCCCAGTGTTATACAGTGACAGACCCGTCCCCACCAGTACTGTACCCCAGTGTTATACAGCGACAGACCTGTCCCCACCAGTACTGTACCCAGTGTTATACAGTGACAGACCCGTCCCCACCAGTACTGTACCCCAGTGTTATACAGTCACAGACCCGTCCCCACCAGTACTGTACCCCAGTGTTATACAGTGACAGACCCGTCCCCACCAGTACTGTACCCCAGTGTTATACAGAGACAGACCCGTCCCCACCAGTACTGTACCCCAGTGTTATACAGTGACAGACCCGTCCCCACCAGTACTGTACCCCAGTGTTATACAGTGACAGACCCGTCCCCACCAGTACTGTACCCCAGTGTTATACAGAGACAGACCCGTCCCCACCAGTACTGTACCCCAGTGTTATACAGTGACAGACCCGTCCCCACCAGTACTGTACCCCAGTGTTATACAGTGACAGACCCGTCCCCACCAGTACTGTACCCCAGTGTTATACAGTGACAGACCCGTCCCCACCAGTACTGTACACCAGTGTTATACAGCGACAGACCCGTCCCCACCAGTACTGTACCCCAGTGTTATACAGCGACAGACCCGTCCCCACCAGTACTGTACCCCAGTGTTATACAGCGACAGACCCGTCCCCACCAGTACTGTACCCCAGTGTTATACAGTGACAGACCCGTCCCCACCAGTACTGTACCCCAGTGTTATACAGTGACAGACCCGTCCCCACCAGTACTGTACCCCAGTGTTATACAGTGACAGACCCGTCCCCACCAGTACTGTACCCCAGTGTTATACAGAGACAGACCCGTCCCCACCAGCACTGTACCCCAGTGTTATACAGAGACAGTCCCGTCCCCACCAGTACTGTACCCCAGTGTTATACAGTGACAGACCCGTCCCCACCAGTACTGTACCCCAGTGTTATGCAGTGACAGACCTGTCCCCACCAGTACTGTACCCCAGTGTTATACAGTGACAGACCTGTCCCCACCAGTACTGTACCCCAGTGTTATACAGTGACAGACCCGTCCCCACCAGTACTGTACCCCAGTGTTATACAGCGACAGACCCGTCCCCACCAGTACTGTACCCCAGTGTTATACAGTGACAGACCCGTCCCCACCAGTACTGTACCCCAGTGTTATACAGAGACAGACCCGTCCCCACCAGTACTGTACCCCAGTGTTATACAGCGACAGACCCGTCCCCACCAGTACTGTACCCCAGTGTTATACAGTGACAGACCCGTCCCCACCAGTACTGTACCCCAGTGTTATACAGTGACGGACACGTCCCCACCAGTACTGTACCCCAGTGTTATACAGCGACAGACCCGTCCCCACCAGTACTGTACCCCAGTGTTATACAGTGACGGACACGTCCCCACCAGTACTGTACCCCAGTGTTATACAGCGACAGACCCGTCCCCACCAGTACTGTACCCCAGTGTTATACAGCGACAGACCTGTCCCCACCAGTACTGTACCCCAGTGTTATACAGTGACAGACCCGTCCCCACCAGTACTGTACCCCAGTGTTATACAGAGACAGACCCGTCCCCACCAGTACTGTACCCCAGTGTTATACAGTGACGGACACGTCCCCACCAGTACTGTACCCCAGTGTTATACAGAGACAGACCCGTCCCCACCAGTACTGTACCCCAGTGTTATACAGTGACAGACCCGTCCCCACCAGTACTGTACCCCAGTGTTATACAGTGACGGACACGTCCCCACCAGTACTGTACCCCAGTGTTATACAGCGACAGACCCTTCCCCACCAGTACTGTACCCCAGTGTTATACAGCGACAGACCCGTCCCCACCAGTACTGTACCCCAGTGTTATACAGTGACAGACCTGTCCCCACCAGTACTGTACCCCAGTGTTATACAGCGACAGACCCGTCCCCACCAGTACTGTACCCCAGTGTTATACAGAGACAGACTCGTCCCCACCAGTACTGTACCCCAGTGTTATACAGCGACAGACCCGTCCCCACCAGTACTGTACCCCAGTGTTATACAGTGACAGACCTGTCCCCACCAGTACTGTATCACAGTGTTATACAGCGACAGACCCGTCCCCACCAGTACTGTACCCCAGTGTTATACAGCGACAGACCCGTCCCCACCAGTACTGTACCCCAGTGTTATACAAAGACAGACTCGTCCCCACCAGTACTGTACCCCAGTGTTATACAGAGACAGACCCGTCCCCACCAGTACTGTACCCCAGTGTTATACAGCGACAGACCCGTCCCCACCAGTACTGTACCCCAGTGTTATACAGTGACAGACCTGTCCCCACCAGTACTGTACCACAGTGTTATACAGCGACAGACCCGTCCCCACCAGTACTGTACCCCAGTGTTATACAGTGACAGACCCGTCCCCACCAGTACTGTACCCCAGTGTTATACAGCGACAGACCCGTCCCCACCAGTACTGTACCCCAGTGTTATACAGCGACAGACCCGTCCCCACCAGTACTGTACCCCAGTGTTATACAGAGACAGACCCGTCCCCACCAGTACTGTACCCCAGTGTTATACAGCGACAGACCTGTCCCCACCAGTACTGTACCACAGTGTTATACAGCGACAGACCCGTCCCCACCAGTACTGTACCCCAGTGTTACACAGTGACAGACCCGTCCCCACCAGTACTGTACCCCAGTGTTATACAGCGACAGACCCGTCCCCACCAGTATTGTACCCCAGTGTTATACAGTGACAGACCCGTCCCCACCGGTACTGTACCCCAGTGTTATACAGTGACAGACCCGTCCCCACCAGTACTGTACCCCAGTGTTATACAGTGGCAGACCCGTCCCCACCAGTACTGTACCCCATTGTTATACAACGACAGACCCGTCCCCACCAGTACTGTACCCCACAGTTATACAGTGACAGACCCGTCCCCACCAGTACTGTACCCCAGTGTTATGCAGTGACAGACCCGTCCCCACCAGTACTGTACCCCACAGTTATACAGTGACAGACCTGTCCCCACCAGTACTGTACCCCAGTGTTATACAGTGACAGACCCGTCCCCACCAGTACTGTACACCACAGTTATACAGTGACAGACCTGTCCCCACCAGTACTGTACCCCAGTGTTATACAGTGACAGACCTGTCCCCACCAGTACTGTACCCCAGTGTTATACAGTGACAGACCCGTCCCCACCAGTACTGTACCCCACAGTTATACAGTGACAGACCCGTCCCCACCAGTACTGTACCCCTGTGTTATACAGCGACAGACCCGTCCCCACCAGTACTGTACCCAGTGTTATACAGCGACAGACCCATCCCCATCAGTACTGTACCCCAGTGTTATACAATGACAGACCCATCCCCACCAGTACTGTACCCCACAGTTATACAGTGACAGACCCGTCCCCACCAGTACTGTACCCCAGTGTTATACAGTGACAGACCCGTCCCCACCAGTACTGTACCCCAGTGTTATACAGTGACAGACCCGTCCCCACCAGTACTGTACCCCAGTGTTATACAGAGACAGACCCGTCCCCACCAGTACTGTACCCCAGTGTTATACAGCGACAGACCTGTCCCCACCAGTACTGTACCCCAGTGTTATACAGTGACAGACCCGTCCCCACCAGTACTGTACCCCAGTGTTATACAGCGACAGACCCGTCCCCACCAGTACTGTACCCCAGTGTTATACAGCGACAGACCTGTCCCCACCAGTACTGTACCCCAGTGTTATACAGCGACAGACCCGTCCCCACCAGTACTGTACCCCAGTGTTATACAGTGGCAGACCCGTCCCCACCAGTACTGTACCCCAGTGTTATACAGTGACAGACCAGTCCCCACCAGTACTGTACCCCAGTGTTATACAGCGACAGACCCGCCCCACCAGTACTGTACCCCAGTGTTATACAGAGACAGACCCGTCCCCACCAGTACTGTACCCCAGTGTTATACAGAGACAGACCCGTCCCCACCAGTACTGTACCCCAGTGTTATACAGCGACAGACCCGTCCCCACCAGTACTGTACCCCAGTGTTATACAGTGACGGACACGTCCCCACCAGTACTGTACCCCAGTATTATACAGAGACAGACCCGTCCCCACCAGTACTGTACCCCAGTGTTATACAGTGACGGACACGTCCCCACCAGTACTGTACCCCAGTGTTATACAGCGACAGACCCGTCCCCACAAGTACTGTACCCCAGTGTTATACAGTGACGGACACGTCCCCACCAGTACTGTACCCCAGTGTTATACAGCGACAGACCCGTCCCCACAAGTACTGTACCCCAGTGTTATACAGTGACGGACACGTCCCCACCAGTACTGTACCCCAGTGTTATACAGCGACAGACCCGTCCCCACCAGTACTGTACCCCAGTGTTATACAGTGACAGACCCGTCCCCACCAGTACTGTACCCCAGTGTTATACAGAGACAGACCCGTCCCCACCAGTACTGTACCCCAGTGTTATACAGTGGCAGACCCGTCCCCACCAGTACTGTACCCCAGTGTTATACAGTGACAGACCCGTCCCCACCAGTACTGTACCCCAGTGTTATACAGCGACAGACCAGTCCCCACCAGTACTGTACCCCAGTGTTATACAGCGACAGACCCGTCCCCACCAGTACTGTACCCCAGTGTTATACAGTGACGGACACGTCCCCACCAGTACTGTACCCCAGTGTTATACAGCGACAGACCCGTCCCCACAAATACTGTACCCCAGTGTTATACAGTGACGGACACGTCCCCACCAGTACTGTACCCCAGTGTTATACAGCGACAGACCCGTCCCCACCAGTACTGTACCCCAGTGTTATACAGTGACAGACCTGTCCCCACCAGTACTGTACCCCAGTGTTATACAGTGACAGACCCGTCCCAACCAGTACTGTACCCCAGTGTTATACAGAGACAGACCCGTCCCCACCAGTACTGTACCCCAGTGTTATACAGTGGCAGACCCGTCCCCACCAGTACTGTACCCCAGTGTTATACAGTGACAGACCCGTCCCCACCAGTACTGTACCCCAGTGTTATACAGCGACAGACCAGTCCCCACCAGTACTGTACCCCAGTGTTATACAGCGACAGACCCGCCCCACCAGTACTGTACCCCAGTGTTATACAGAGACAGACCCGTCCCCACCAGTACTGTACCCCAGTGTTATACAGAGACAGACCCGTCCCCACCAGTACTGTACCCCAGTGTTATACAGTGACAGACCCGTCCCCACCAGTACTGTACCCCAGTGTTATACAGGGACAGACCTGTCCCCACCAGTACTGTACCCCAGTGTTATACAGTGACAGACCCGTCCCCACCAGTACTGTACCCCAGTGTTATACAGAGACAGACCCGTCCCCACCAGTACTGTACCCCAGTGTTATACAGTGACAGACCCGTCCCCACCAGTACTGTACCCCAGTGTTATACAGAGACAGACCCGTCCCCACCAGTACTGTACCCCAGTGTTATACAGAGACAGACCTGTCCCCACCAGTACTGTACCCCAGTGATATACAGTGACAGACCCGTCCCCACCAGTACTGTACCCCAGTGTTATACTGTGACAGACCCGTCCCCACCAGTACTGTACCCCAGTGTTATACAGCGACAGACCCCTCCCCACCAGTACTGTACCCCAGTGTTATACAGCGACAGACCAGTCCCCACCAGTACTGTACCCTAGTGTTATACAGTGACAGACCTGTCCCCACCAGTACTGTACCCCAGTGTTATACAGAGACAGACCCTTCCCCACCAGTACTGTACCCCAGTATTATACAGCGACAGACCCATCCCCACCAGTACTGTACCCCAGTGTTATACAGAGACAGACCCGTCCCCACCAGTACTGTACCCCAGTGTTATACAGAGACAGACCCGTCCCCACCAGTACTGTACCCCAATGTTATACAGCGACAGACCCGTCCCCACCAGTACTGTACCCCAGTGTTATACAGAGACAGACCCCTCCCCACCAGTACTGTACCCCAGTGTTATACAGCGACAGACCCGTCCCCACCAGTACTGTACCCCAGTGTTATACAGAGACAGACCCGTCCCCACCAGTACTGTACCCCAGTGTTATACAGCGACAGACCCGTCCCCACCAGTACTGTACCCCAGTGTTATACAGTGACAGACCTGTCCCCACCAGTACTGTACCCCAGTGTTATACAGCGACAGACCCGTCCCCACCAGTACTGTACCCCAGTGTTATACAGCGACAGACCCGTCCCCACCAGTACTGTACCCCAGTGTTATACAGTGACAGACCCGTCCCCACCAGTACTGTACCCCAGTGTTATACAGTGACAGACCCGTCCCCACCAGTACTGTACCCCAGTGTTATACAGCGACAGACCCCTCCCCACCAGTACTGTACCCCAGTGTTATACAGCGACAGACCAGTCCCCACCAGTACTGTACCCTAGTGTTATACAGTGACAGACCTGTCCCCACCAGTACTGTACCCCAGTGTTATACAGAGACAGACCCTTCCCCACCAGTACTGTACCCCAGTATTATACAGCGACAGACCCATCCCCACCAGTACTGTACCCCAGTGTTATACAGAGACAGACCCGTCCCCACCAGTACTGTACCCCAGTGTTATACAGAGACAGACCCGTCCCCACCAGTACTGTACCCCAATGTTATACAGCGACAGACCCGTCCCCACCAGTACTGTACCCCAGTGTTATACAGAGACAGACCCCTCCCCACCAGTACTGTACCCCAGTGTTATACAGCGACAGACCCGTCCCCACCAGTACTGTACCCCAGTGTTATACAGAGACAGACCCGTCCCCACCAGTACTGTACCCCAGTGTTATACAGCGACAGACCCGTCCCCACCAGTACTGTACCCCAGTGTTATACAGTGACAGACCTGTCCCCACCAGTACTGTACCCCAGTGTTATACAGCGACAGACCCGTCCCCACCAGTACTGTACCCCAGTGTTATACAGCGACAGACCCGTCCCCACCAGTACTGTACCCCAGTGTTATACAGTGACAGACCCGTCCCCACCAGTACTGTACCCCAGTGTTATACAGTGACAGACCCGTCCCCACAGGTACTGTACCCCAGTGTTATACAGTGACAGACCCGTCCCCACCAGTACTGTACCCCAGTGTTATACAGAGACAGACTCGTCCCCACCAGTACTGCACCCCAGTGTTATACAGCGACAGACCCGTCCCCACCAGTACTGCACCCCAGTGTTATACAGAGACAGACCTGTCCCCACCACTACTGTACCCCAGTGTTATACAGAGACAGACCTGTCCCCACCAGTACTGTACCCCAGTGTTATACAGCGACAGACCCGTCCCCACTAGTACTGTACCCCAGTGTTATACAGCGACAGACCCGTCCCCACCAGTACTGTACCCCAGTGTTATACAGTGACGGACACGTCCCCACCAGTACTGTACCCCAGTGTTATACAGTGACAGACCCGTCCCCACCAGTACTGTACCCCAGTGTTATACAGAGACAGACCCGTCCCCACCAGTACAGTACCCCAGTGTTATACAGTGACAGACCCGTCCCCACCAGTACTGTACCCCAGTGTTATACAGTGACAGACCCGTCCCCACCAGTACTGTACCCCAGTGTTATACAGCGACAGACCCGTCCCCACCAGTACTGTACCACAGTGTTATACAGCGACAGACCCGTCCCCACCAGTACTGTACCACAGTGTTATACAGAGACAGACCCGTCCCCACCAGTACTGTACCCCAGTGTTATACAGTGACAGACCCGTCCCCACCAGTACTGTACCCCAGTGTTATACAGAGACAGACCTGTCCCCACCACTACTGTACCCCAGTGTTATACAGAGACAGACCTGTCCCCACCAGTACTGTACCCCAGTGTTATACAGCGACAGACCCGTCCCCACTAGTACTGTACCCCAGTGTTATACAGTGACAGACCCGTCCCCACCAGTACTGTACCCCAGTGTTATACAGTGACGGACACGTCCCCACCAGTACTGTACCCCAGTGTTATACAGTGACAGACCCGTCCCCACCAGTACTGTACCCCAGTGTTATACAGAGACAGACCCGTCCCCACCAGTACAGTACCCCAGTGTTATACAGTGACAGACCCGTCCCCACCAGTACTGTACCCCAGTGTTATACAGTGACAGACCCGTCCCCACCAGTACTGTACCCCAGTGTTATACAGAGACAGACCCGTCCCCACCAGTACTGTACCCCAGTGTTATACAGTGACAGACCCGTCCCCACCAGTACTGTACCCCAGTGTTATACAGAGACAGACCCGTCCCCACCAGTACTGTACCCCAATGTTATACAGCGACAGACCCGTCCCCACCAGTACTGTACCCCAGTGTTATACAGAGACAGACCCCTCCCCACCAGTACTGTACCCCAGTGTTATACAGCGACAGACCCGTCCCCACCAGTACTGTACCCCAGTGTTATACAGAGACAGACCCGTCCCCACCAGTACTGTACCCCAGTGTTATACAGCGACAGACCCGTCCCCACCAGTACTGTACCCCAGTGTTATACAGTGACAGACCTGTCCCCACCAGTACTGTACCCCAGTGTTATACAGCGACAGACCCGTCCCCACCAGTACTGTACCCCAGTGTTATACAGCGACAGACCCGTCCCCACCAGTACTGTACCCCAGTGTTATACAGTGACAGACCCGTCCCCACCAGTACTGTACCCCAGTGTTATACAGTGACAGACCCGTCCCCACAGGTACTGTACCCCAGTGTTATACAGTGACAGACCCGTCCCCACCAGTACTGTACCCCAGTGTTATACAGAGACAGACTCGTCCCCACCAGTACTGCACCCCAGTGTTATACAGCGACAGACCCGTCCCCACCAGTACTGCACCCCAGTGTTATACAGAGACAGACCTGTCCCCACCACTACTGTACCCCAGTGTTATACAGAGACAGACCTGTCCCCACCAGTACTGTACCCCAGTGTTATACAGCGACAGACCCGTCCCCACTAGTACTGTACCCCAGTGTTATACAGCGACAGACCCGTCCCCACCAGTACTGTACCCCAGTGTTATACAGTGACGGACACGTCCCCACCAGTACTGTACCCCAGTGTTATACAGTGACAGACCCGTCCCCACCAGTACTGTACCCCAGTGTTATACAGAGACAGACCCGTCCCCACCAGTACAGTACCCCAGTGTTATACAGTGACAGACCCGTCCCCACCAGTACTGTACCCCAGTGTTATACAGTGACAGACCCGTCCCCACCAGTACTGTACCCCAGTGTTATACAGCGACAGACCCGTCCCCACCAGTACTGTACCCCAGTGTTATACAGCGACAGACCCGTCCCCACCAGTACTGTACCACAGTGTTATACAGAGACAGACCCGTCCCCACCAGTACTGTACCCCAGTGTTATACAGTGACAGACCCGTCCCCACCAGTACTGTACCCCAGTGTTATACAGAGACAGACCTGTCCCCACCACTACTGTACCCCAGTGTTATACAGAGACAGACCTGTCCCCACCAGTACTGTACCCCAGTGTTATACAGCGACAGACCCGTCCCCACTAGTACTGTACCCCAGTGTTATACAGTGACAGACCCGTCCCCACCAGTACTGTACCCCAGTGTTATACAGTGACGGACACGTCCCCACCAGTACTGTACCCCAGTGTTATACAGTGACAGACCCGTCCCCACCAGTACTGTACCCCAGTGTTATACAGAGACAGACCCGTCCCCACCAGTACAGTACCCCAGTGTTATACAGTGACAGACCCGTCCCCACCAGTACTGTACCCCAGTGTTATACAGTGACAGACCCGTCCCCACCAGTACTGTACCCCAGTGTTATACAGAGACAGACCCGTCCCCACCAGTACTGTACCCCAGTGTTATACAGTGACAGACCCGTCCCCACCAGTACTGTACCCCAGTGTTATACAGAGACAGACCCGTCCCCACCAGTACTGTACCCCAGTGTTATACAGAGACAGACCCGTCCCCACCAGTACTGTACCCCAGTGATATACAGTGACAGACCCGTCCCCACCAGTACTGTACCCCAGTGTTATACTGTGACAGACCCGTCCCCACCAGTACTGTACCCCAGTGTTATACAGCGACAGACCCCTCCCCACCAGTACTGTACCCCAGTGTTATACAGCGACAGACCAGTCCCCACCAGTACTGTACCCTAGTGTTATACAGTGACAGACCTGTCCCCACCAGTACTGTACCCCAGTGTTATACAGAGACAGACCCGTCCCCACCAGTACTGTACCCCAGTATTATACAGCGACAGACCCATCCCCACCAGTACTGTACCCCAGTGTTATACAGAGACAGACCCGTCCCCACCAGTACTGTACCCCAGTGTTATACAGAGACAGACCCGTCCCCACCAGTACTGTACCCCAATGTTATACAGCGACAGACCCGTCCCCACCAGTACTGTACCCCAGTGTTATACAGAGACAGACCCCTCCCCACCAGTACTGTACCCCAGTGTTATACAGCGACAGACCCGTCCCCACCAGTACTGTACCCCAGTGTTATACAGAGACAGACCCATCCCCACCAGTACTGTACCCCAGTGTTATACAGCGACAGACCCGTCCCCACCAGTACTGTACCCCAGTGTTATACAGCGACAGACCCGTCCCCACCAGTACTGTACCCCAGTGTTATACAGTGACAGACCTGTCCCCACCAGTACTGTACCCCAGTGTTATACAGCGACAGACCCGTCCCCACCAGTACTGTACCCCAGTGTTATACAGCGACAGACCCGTCCCCACCAGTACTGTACCCCAGTGTTATACAGTGACAGACCCGTCCCCACCAGTACTGTACCCCAGTGTTATACAGTGACAGACCCGTCCCCACCAGTACTGTACCCCAGTGTTATACAGCGACAGACCCGTCCCCACCAATACTGTACCCCAGTGTTATACAGCGACAGACCTGTCCCCACCAGTACTGTACCCCAATGTTATACAGGGACAGACCCGTCCCCACCAGTACTGTACCCCAGTGTTATACAGTGACAGACCCGTCCCCACCAGTACTGTACCCCAGTGTTATACAGCGACAGACCCGTCCCCACCAGTACTGTACCCCAGTGTTATACAGAGACAGACCCGTCCCCACCAGTACTGTACCCCAGTGTTATACAGTGACAGACCCGTCCCTACCAGTACTGTACCCCAGTGTTATACAGTGACAGACCCGTCCCCACCAGTACTGTACCCCAGTGTTATACAGGGACAGACCTGTCCCCACCAGTACTGTACCCCAGTGTTATACAGTGACAGACCCGTCCCCACCAGTACTGTACCCCAGTGTTATACAGAGACAGACCCGTCCCCACCAGTACTGTACCCCAGTGTTATACAGTGACAGACCCGTCCCCACCAGTACTGTACCCCAGTGTTATACAGAGACAGACCCGTCCCCACCAGTACTGTACCCCAGTGTTATACAGAGACAGACCTGTCCCCACCAGTACTGTACCCCAGTGATATACAGTGACAGACCCGTCCCCACCAGTACTGTACCCCAGTGTTATACTGTGACCGACCCGTCCCCACCAGTACTGTACCCCAGTGTTATACAGCGACAGACCCCTCCCCACCAGTACTGTACCCCAGTGTTATACAGCGACAGACCAGTCCCCACCAGTACTGTACCCTAGTGTTATACAGTGACAGACCTGTCCCCACCAGTACTGTACCCCAGTGTTATACAGAGACAGACCCTTCCCCACCAGTACTGTACCCCAGTATTATACAGCGACAGACCCATCCCCACCAGTACTGTACCCCAGTGTTATACAGAGACAGACCCGTCCCCACCAGTACTGTACCCCAGTGTTATACAGAGACAGACCCGTCCCCACCAGTACTGTACCCCAATGTTATACAGCGACAGACCCGTCCCCACCAGTACTGTACCCCAGTGTTATACAGAGACAGACCCCTCCCCACCAGTACTGTACCCCAGTGTTATACAGCGACAGACCCGTCCCCACCAGTACTGTACCCCAGTGTTATACAGAGACAGACCCGTCCCCACCAGTACTGTACCCCAGTGTTATACAGCGACAGACCCGTCCCCACCAGTACTGTACCCCAGTGTTATACAGCGACAGACCCGTCCCCACCAGTACTGTACCCCAGTGTTATACAGCGACAGACCCGTCCCCACCAGTACTGTACCTCAGTGTTATACAGCGACAGACCCGTCCCCACCAGTACTGTACCCCAGTGTTATACAGTGACAGACCCGTCCCCACAGGTACTGTACCCCAGTGTTATACAGTGACAGACCCGTCCCCACCAGTACTGTACCCCAGTGTTATACAGAGACAGACCCGTCCCCACCAGTACTGCACCCCAGTGTTATACAGCGACAGACCCGTCCCCACCAGTACTGCACCCCAGTGTTATACAGAGACAGACCTGTCCCCACCACTACTGTACCCCAGTGTTATACAGAGACAGACCTGTCCCCACCAGTACTGTACCCCAGTGTTATACAGCGACAGACCCGTCCCCACTAGTACTGTACCCCAGTGTTATACAGCGACAGACCCGTCCCCACCAGTACTGTACCCCAGTGTTATACAGTGACGGACACGTCCCCACCAGTACTGTACCCCAGTGTTATACAGTGACAGACCCGTCCCCACCAGTACTGTACCCCAGTGTTATACAGAGACAGACCCGTCCCCACCAGTACAGTACCCCAGTGTTATACAGTGACAGACCCGTCCCCACCAGTACTGTACCCCAGTGTTATACAGTGACAGACCCGTCCCCACCAGTACTGTACCCCAGTGTTATACAGCGACAGACCCGTCCCCACCAGTACTGTACCCCAGTGTTATACAGCGACAGACCCGTCCCCACCAGTACTGTACCACAGTGTTATACAGAGACAGACCCGTCCCCACCAGTACTGTACCCCAGTGTTATACAGTGACAGACCCGTCCCCACCAGTACTGTACCCCAGTGTTATACAGAGACAGACCTGTCCCCACCACTAATGTACCCCAGTGTTATACAGAGACAGACCTGTCCCCACCAGTACTGTACCCCAGTGTTATACAGCGACAGACCCGTCCCCACTAGTACTGTACCCCAGTGTTATACAGTGACAGACCCGTCCCCACCAGTACTGTACCCCAGTGTTATACAGTGACGGACACGTCCCCACCAGTACTGTACCCCAGTGTTATACAGTGACAGACCCGTCCCCACCAGTACTGTACCCCAGTGTTATACAGAGACAGACCCGTCCCCACCAGTACAGTACCCCAGTGTTATACAGTGACAGACCCGTCCCCACCAGTACTGTACCCCAGTGTTATACAGTGACAGACCCGTCCCCACCAGTACTGTACCCCAGTGTTATACAGAGACAGACCCGTCCCCACCAGTACTGTACCCCAGTGTTATACAGTGACAGACCCGTCCCCAACAGTACTGTACCCCAGTGTTATACAGAGACAGACCCGTCCCCACCAGTACTGTACCCCAGTGTTATACAGAGACAGACCCGTCCCCACCAGTACTGTACCCCAGTGATATACAGTGACAGACCCGTCCCCACCAGTACTGTACCCCAGTGTTATACTGTGACAGACCCGTCCCCACCAGTACTGTACCCCAGTGTTATACAGCGACAGACCCCTCCCCACCAGTACTGTACCCCAGTGTTATACAGCGACAGACCAGTCCCCACCAGTACTGTACCCTAGTGTTATACAGTGACAGACCTGTCCCCACCAGTACTGTACCCCAGTGTTATACAGAGACAGACCCGTCCCCACCAGTACTGTACCCCAGTATTATACAGCGACAGACCCATCCCCACCAGTACTGTACCCCAGTGTTATACAGAGACAGACCCGTCCCCACCAGTACTGCACCCCAGTGTTATACAGAGACAGACCCGTCCCCACCAGTACTGTACCCCAATGTTATACAGCGACAGACCCGTCCCCACCAGTACTGTACCCCAGTGTTATACAGAGACAGACCCCTCCCCACCAGTACTGTACCCCAGTGTTATACAGCGACAGACCCGTCCCCACCAGTACTGTACCCCAGTGTTATACAGAGACAGACCCATCCCCACCAGTACTGTACCCCAGTGTTATACAGCGACAGACCCGTCCCCACCAGTACTGTACCCCAGTGTTATACAGCGACAGACCCGTCCCCACCAGTACTGTACCCCAGTGTTATACAGCGACAGACCCGTCCCCACCAGTACTGTACCCCAGTGTTATACAGCGACAGACCCGTCCCCACCAGTACTGTACCCCAGTGTTATACAGCGACAGACCCGTCCCCACCAGTACTGTACCCCAGTGTTATACAGCGACAGACCCGTCCCCACCAGCACTGTACCCCAGTGTTATACAGTGACAGACCCGTCCCCACCAGTACTGTACCCCAGTGTTATACAGTGACAGACCCGTCCCCACCAGTACTGTACCCCAGTGTTATACAGCGACAGACCCGTCCCCACCAATACTGTACCCCAGTGTTATACAGCGACAGACCTGTCCCCACCAGTACTGTACCCCAATGTTATACAGGGACAGACCCGTCCCCACCAGTACTGTACCCCAGTGTTATACAGTGACAGACCCGTCCCCACCAGTACTGTACCCCAGTGTTATACAGCGACAGACCCGTCCCCACCAGTACTGTACCCCAGTGTTATACAGAGACAGACCCGTCCCCACCAGTACTGTACCCCAGTGTTATACAGTGACAGACCCGTCCCTACCAGTACTGTACCCCAGTGTTATACAGCGACAGACCCGTCCCCACCAATACTGTACCCCAGTGTTATACAGCGACAGACCCGTCCCCACCAGTACTGTACCCCAGTGTTATACAGCGACAGACCCGTCCCCACCAGTACTGTACCCCAGTGTTATACAGCGACAGACCCGTCCCCACCAGTACTGTACCCCAGTGTTATACAGTGACAGACCCGTCCCCACCAGTACTGTACCCCAGTGTTATACAGCGACAGACCCGTCCCCACCAGTACTGTACCCCAGTGTTATACAGTGACAGACCCGTCCCCACCAGTACTGTACCCCAGTGTTATACAGTGACAGACGCGTCCCCACCAGTACTGTACCCCAGTGTTATACAGTGACAGACCCATCCCCACCAGTACTGTACCCCAGTGTTATACAGTGACAGACCCGTCCCCACCAGTACTGTACCCCAGTGTTATACAGTGACAGACCCGTCCCCACCAGTACTGTACCCCAGTGTTATACAGTGACAGACCCGTCCCCACCAGTACTGTACCCCAGTGTTATACAGTGACAGACCCGTCCCCACCAGTACTGTACCCCAGTGTTATACAGAGACAGACCCATCCCCACCAGTACTGTACCCCAGTGTTATACAGTGACAGACCCGTCCCCACCAGTACTGTACCCCAGTGTTATACAGTGACAGACCCGTCCCCACCAGTACTGTACCCCAGTATTATACAGAGACAGACCCGTCCCCACCAGTACTGTACCCCAGTGTTATACAGTGGCAGACCCGTCCCCACCAGTACTGTACCCCAGTGTTATACAGTGACAGACCCGTCCCCACCAGTACTGTACCCCAGTGTTATACAGCGACAGACCAGTCCCCACCAGTACTGTACCCCAGTGTTATACAGCGACAGACCCGTCCCCACCAGTACTGTACCCCAGTGTTATACAGTGACGGACACGTCCCCACCAGTACTGTACCCCAGTGTTATACAGCGACAGACCCGTCCCCACAAATACTGTACCCCAGTGTTATACAGTGACGTACACGTCCCCACCAGTACTGTACCCCAGTGTTATACAGCGACAGACCCGTCCCCACCAGTACTGTACCCCAGTGTTATACAGTGACAGACCTGTCCCCACCAGTACTGTACCCCAGTGTTATACAGTGACAGACCCGTCCCAACCAGTACTGTACCCCAGTGTTATACAGAGACAGACCCGTCCCCACCAGTACTGTACCCCAGTGTTATACAGTGGCAGACCCGTCCCCACCAGTACTGTACCCCAGTGTTATACAGTGACAGACCCGTCCCCACCAGTACTGTACCCCAGTGTTATACAGCGACAGACCAGTCCCCACCAGTACTGTACCCCAGTGTTATACAGCGACAGACCCGCCCCACCAGTACTGTACCCCAGTGTTATACAGAGACAGACCCGTCCCCACCAGTACTGTACCCCAGTGTTATACAGAGACAGACCCGTCCCCACCAGTACTGTACCCCAGTGTTATACAGTGACAGACCCGTCCCCACCAGTACTGTACCCCAGTGTTATACAGGGACAGACCTGTCCCCACCAGTACTGTACCCCAGTGTTATACAGTGACAGACCCGTCCCCACCAGTACTGTACCCCAGTGTTATACAGAGACAGACCCGTCCCCACCAGTACTGTACCCCAGTGTTATACAGTGACAGACCCGTCCCCACCAGTACTGTACCCCAGTGTTATACAGAGACAGACCCGTCCCCACCAGTACTGTACCCCAGTGTTATACAGAGACAGACCTGTCCCCACCAGTACTGTACCCCAGTGATATACAGTGACAGACCCGTCCCCACCAGTACTGTACCCCAGTGTTATACTGTGACAGACCCGTCCCCACCAGTACTGTACCCCAGTGTTATACAGCGACAGACCCCTCCCCACCAGTACTGTACCCCAGTGTTATACAGCGACAGACCAGTCCCCACCAGTACTGTACCCTAGTGTTATACAGTGACAGACCTGTCCCCACCAGTACTGTACCCCAGTGTTATACAGAGACAGACCCTTCCCCACCAGTACTGTACCCCAGTATTATACAGCGACAGACCCATCCCCACCAGTACTGTACCCCAGTGTTATACAGAGACAGACCCGTCCCCACCAGTACTGTACCCCAGTGTTATACAGAGACAGACCCGTCCCCACCAGTACTGTACCCCAATGTTATACAGCGACAGACCCGTCCCCACCAGTACTGTACCCCAGTGTTATACAGAGACAGACCCCTCCCCACCAGTACTGTACCCCAGTGTTATACAGCGACAGACCCGTCCCCACCAGTACTGTACCCCAGTGTTATACAGAGACAGACCCGTCCCCACCAGTACTGTACCCCAGTGTTATACAGCGACAGACCCGTCCCCACCAGTACTGTACCCCAGTGTTATACAGTGACAGACCTGTCCCCACCAGTACTGTACCCCAGTGTTATACAGCGACAGACCCGTCCCCACCAGTACTGTACCCCAGTGTTATACAGCGACAGACCCGTCCCCACCAGTACTGTACCCCAGTGTTATACAGTGACAGACCCGTCCCCACCAGTACTGTACCCCAGTGTTATACAGTGACAGACCCGTCCCCACCAGTACTGTACCCCAGTGTTATACAGCGACAGACCCCTCCCCACCAGTACTGTACCCCAGTGTTATACAGCGACAGACCAGTCCCCACCAGTACTGTACCCTAGTGTTATACAGTGACAGACCTGTCCCCACCAGTACTGTACCCCAGTGTTATACAGAGACAGACCCTTCCCCACCAGTACTGTACCCCAGTATTATACAGCGACAGACCCATCCCCACCAGTACTGTACCCCAGTGTTATACAGAGACAGACCCGTCCCCACCAGTACTGTACCCCAGTGTTATACAGAGACAGACCCGTCCCCACCAGTACTGTACCCCAATGTTATACAGCGACAGACCCGTCCCCACCAGTACTGTACCCCAGTGTTATACAGAGACAGACCCCTCCCCACCAGTACTGTACCCCAGTGTTATACAGCGACAGACCCGTCCCCACCAGTACTGTACCCCAGTGTTATACAGAGACAGACCCGTCCCCACCAGTACTGTACCCCAGTGTTATACAGCGACAGACCCGTCCCCACCAGTACTGTACCCCAGTGTTATACAGTGACAGACCTGTCCCCACCAGTACTGTACCCCAGTGTTATACAGCGACAGACCCGTCCCCACCAGTACTGTACCCCAGTGTTATACAGCGACAGACCCGTCCCCACCAGTACTGTACCCCAGTGTTATACAGTGACAGACCCGTCCCCACCAGTACTGTACCCCAGTGTTATACAGTGACAGACCCGTCCCCACAGGTACTGTACCCCAGTGTTATACAGTGACAGACCCGTCCCCACCAGTACTGTACCCCAGTGTTATACAGAGACAGACTCGTCCCCACCAGTACTGCACCCCAGTGTTATACAGCGACAGACCCGTCCCCACCAGTACTGCACCCCAGTGTTATACAGAGACAGACCTGTCCCCACCACTACTGTACCCCAGTGTTATACAGAGACAGACCTGTCCCCACCAGTACTGTACCCCAGTGTTATACAGCGACAGACCCGTCCCCACTAGTACTGTACCCCAGTGTTATACAGCGACAGACCCGTCCCCACCAGTACTGTACCCCAGTGTTATACAGTGACGGACACGTCCCCACCAGTACTGTACCCCAGTGTTATACAGTGACAGACCCGTCCCCACCAGTACTGTACCCCAGTGTTATACAGAGACAGACCCGTCCCCACCAGTACAGTACCCCAGTGTTATACAGTGACAGACCCGTCCCCACCAGTACTGTACCCCAGTGTTATACAGTGACAGACCCGTCCCCACCAGTACTGTACCCCAGTGTTATACAGCGACAGACCCGTCCCCACCAGTACTGTACCCCAGTGTTATACAGCGACAGACCCGTCCCCACCAGTACTGTACCACAGTGTTATACAGAGACAGACCCGTCCCCACCAGTACTGTACCCCAGTGTTATACAGTGACAGACCCGTCCCCACCAGTACTGTACCCCAGTGTTATACAGAGACAGACCTGTCCCCACCACTACTGTACCCCAGTGTTATACAGAGACAGACCTGTCCCCACCAGTACTGTACCCCAGTGTTATACAGCGACAGACCCGTCCCCACTAGTACTGTACCCCAGTGTTATACAGTGACAGACCCGTCCCCACCAGTACTGTACCCCAGTGTTATACAGTGACGGACACGTCCCCACCAGTACTGTACCCCAGTGTTATACAGTGACAGACCCGTCCCCACCAGTACTGTACCCCAGTGTTATACAGAGACAGACCCGTCCCCACCAGTACAGTACCCCAGTGTTATACAGTGACAGACCCGTCCCCACCAGTACTGTACCCCAGTGTTATACAGTGACAGACCCGTCCCCACCAGTACTGTACCCCAGTGTTATACAGAGACAGACCCGTCCCCACCAGTACTGTACCCCAGTGTTATACAGTGACAGACCCGTCCCCACCAGTACTGTACCCCAGTGTTATACAGAGACAGACCCGTCCCCACCAGTACTGTACCCCAGTGTTATACAGAGACAGACCCGTCCCCACCAGTACTGTACCCCAGTGATATACAGTGACAGACCCGTCCCCACCAGTACTGTACCCCAGTGTTATACTGTGACAGACCCGTCCCCACCAGTACTGTACCCCAGTGTTATACAGCGACAGACCCCTCCCCACCAGTACTGTACCCCAGTGTTATACAGCGACAGACCAGTCCCCACCAGTACTGTACCCTAGTGTTATACAGTGACAGACCTGTCCCCACCAGTACTGTACCCCAGTGTTATACAGAGACAGACCCGTCCCCACCAGTACTGTACCCCAGTATTATACAGCGACAGACCCATCCCCACCAGTACTGTACCCCAGTGTTATACAGAGACAGACCCGTCCCCACCAGTACTGTACCCCAGTGTTATACAGAGACAGACCCGTCCCCACCAGTACTGTACCCCAATGTTATACAGCGACAGACCCGTCCCCACCAGTACTGTACCCCAGTGTTATACAGAGACAGACCCCTCCCCACCAGTACTGTACCCCAGTGTTATACAGCGACAGACCCGTCCCCACCAGTACTGTACCCCAGTGTTATACAGAGACAGACCCATCCCCACCAGTACTGTACCCCAGTGTTATACAGCGACAGACCCGTCCCCACCAGTACTGTACCCCAGTGTTATACAGCGACAGACCCGTCCCCACCAGTACTGTACCCCAGTGTTATACAGTGACAGACCCGTCCCCACCAGTACTGTACCCCAGTGTTATACAGCGACAGACCCGTCCCCACCAGTACTGTACCCCAGTGTTATACAGTGACAGACCCGTCCCCACCAGTACTGTACCCCAGTGTTATACAGTGACAGACGCGTCCCCACCAGTACTGTACCCCAGTGTTATACAGTGACAGACCCATCCCCACCAGTACTGTACCCCAGTGTTATACAGTGACAGACCCGTCCCCACCAGTACTGTACCCCAGTGTTATACAGTGACAGACCCGTCCCCACCAGTACTGTACCCCAGTGTTATACAGTGACAGACCCGTCCCCACCAGTACTGTACCCCAGTGTTATACAGTGACAGACCCGTCCCCACCAGTACTGTACCCCAGTGTTATACAGAGACAGACCCATCCCCACCAGTACTGTACCCCAGTGTTATACAGTGACAGACCCGTCCCCACCAGTACTGTACCCCAGTGTTATACAGTGACAGACCCGTCCCCACCAGTACTGTACCCCAGTATTATACAGAGACAGACCCGTCCCCACCAGTACTGTACCCCAGTGTTATACAGAGACAGACCCATCCCCACCAGTACTGTACCCCAGTGTTATACAGTGACAGACCCGTCCCCACCAGTACTGTACCCCAGCGTTATACAGTGACAGACCCGTCCCCACCAGTACTGTACCCCAGTGTTATACAGTGACAGACCCGTCCCCACCAGGACTGTACCCCAGTGTTATACAGCGACAGTCCCTTCCCCACCAGTACTGTACCCCAGTGTTATACAGTGACAGACCCGTCCCCACCAGTACTGTACCCCAGTGTTATACAGTGACAGTCCCTTCCCCACCAGTACTGTACCCCAGTGTTATACAGTGACAGACCCGTCCCCACCAGTACTGTACCCCAGTGTTATACAGTGACAGTCCCTTCCCCACCAGTACTGTACCCCAGTGTTATACAGCGACAGTCCCTTCCCCACCAGTACTGTACCCCAGTGTTATACAGTGACAGACCCGTCCCCACCAGTACTGTACCCCAGTGTTATACAGTGACAGTCCCTTCCCCACCAGTACTGTACCCCAGTGTTATACAGAGACAGACCCGTCCCCACCAGTACTGTACCCCAGTGTTATACAGCGACAGACCCGTCCCCACCAGTACTGTACCCCAGTGTTATACAGCGACAGACCCGTCCCCACCAGTACTGTACCCCAGTGTTATACAGGGACAGACCCGTCCCCACCAGTACTGTACCCCAGTGTTATACAGCGACAGACCCGTCCCCACCAGTACTGTACCCCAGTGTTATACAGCGACAGACCCGTCCCCACCAGTACTGTACCCCAGTGCGATACAGCGACAGACCCGTCCCCACCAGTACTGTACCCCAGTGCGATACAGTGACAGACCCGTCCCCACCAGTACTGTACCCCAGTGTTATACAGTGACAGACCCCTCCCCACCAGTCCTGTACCCCAGTGTTATACAGAGACAGACCCGTCCCCACCAGTACTGTACCCCAGTGTTATACAGTGACAGACCCGTCCCCACCAGTACTGTACCCCAGTGTTATACAGCGACAGACCCGTCCCCACCAGTACTGTACCCCAGTGTTATACAGCGACAGACCCGTCCCCACCAGTACTGTACCCCAGTGCGATACAGTGACAGACCCGTCCCCACCAGTACTGTACCCCAGTGTTATACAGTGACAGACCTGTCCCCACCAGTACTGTACCCCAGTGTTATACAGAGACAGACCCGTCCCCACCAGTACTGTACCCCAGTGTTATACAGCGACAGACCCGTCCCCACCAGTACTGTACCCCAGTGTTATACAGCGACAGACCCGTCCCCACCAGTACTGTACCCCAGTGCGATACAGCGACAGACCCGTCCCCACCAGTACTGTACCCCAGTGTTATACAGTGACAGACCTGTCCCCACCAGTACTGTACCCCAGTGTTATACAGAGACAGACCCGTCCCCACCAGTACTGTACCCCAGTGTTATACAGCGACAGACCCGTCCCCACCAGTACTGTACCCCAGTGTTATACAGCGACAGACCCGTCCCCACCAGTACTGTACCCCAGTGCGATACAGCGACAGACCCGTCCCCACCAGTACTGTACCCCAGTGCGATACAGCGACAGACCCGTCCCCACCAGTACTGTACACCAGTGTTATACAGCGACAGACCCGTCCCCACCAGTACTGTACCCCAGTGTTATACAGTGACAGACCCGTCCCCACCAGTACTGTACCCCAGTGTTATACAGCGACAGACCCGTCCCCACCAGTACTGTACCCCAGTGTTATACAGCGACAGACCTGTCCCCACCAGTACTGTACCCCAGTGTTATACAGCGACAGACCCGTCCCCACCAGTACTGTACCCCAGTGTTATACAGCGACAGACCTGTCCCCACCAGTACTGTACCCCAGTGTTATACAGTGACAGACCCGTCCCCACCAGTACTGTACCCCAGTGTTATACAGCGACAGACCCGTCCCCACCAGTACTGTACCCCAGTGTTATACAGTGACAGGCCCGTCCCCACCAGTACTGTACCCCAGTGTTATACAGAGACTGACCCGTCCCCACCAGTACTGTACCCCAGTGTTATACAGTGACAGACCCGTCCCCACCAGTACTGTACACCAGTGTTATACAGCGACAGACCTGTCCCCACCAGTACTGTACCCTAGTGTTATACAGCGACAGACCCGTCCCCACCAGTACTGTACCCTAGTGTTATACAGTGACACACCCGTCCCCACCAGTACTGTACCCCAGTGTTATACAGAGACAGACCCGTCCCCACCAGTACTGTACCCCAGTGTTATACAGTGACAGACCCGTCCCCACCAGTACTGTACCCCAGTGTTATACAGCGACAGACCCGTCCCCACCAGTACTGTATCCCAGTGTTATACAGAGACAAACCCGTCCCCACCAGTACTGTACCCCAGTGTTATACAGAGACAGACCTGTCCCCACCAGTACTGTACCCCAGTGTTATACAGTGACAGACCCGTCCCCACCAGTACTGTACCCCAGTGTTATACAGCAACAGACCCGTCCCCACCAGTACTGTACCTCAGTGTTATACAGCGACAGACCCGTCCCCACCAGTACTGTACCCCAGTGTTATACAGCAACAGACCCGTCCCCACCAGTACTGTACCCCAGTGTTATACAGCAACAGACCCGTCCCCACCAGTACTGTACCCCAGTGTTATACAGCAACAGACCCGTCCCCACCAGTACTGTACCTCAGTGTTATACAGCGACAGACCCGTCCCCACCAGTACTGTACCCCAGTGTTATACAGCAACAGACCCGTCCCCACCAGTACTGTACCCTAGTGTTATACAGCGACAGACCCATTCCCACCAGTACTGTACCCCAGTGTTATACAGAGACAGACCCGTCCCCACCAGTACTGTACCCCAGTGTTATACAGTGACAGACCAGTCCCCACCAGTACTGTACCCCAGTGTTATACAGTGACAGACCCGTCCCCACCAGTACTGTACCCCAGTGTTATACAGTGACAGACCCGTCCCCACCAGTACTGTACCCCAGTGTTATACAGCAACAGACCCGTCCCCACCAGTACTGTACCTCAGTGTTATACAGCGACAGACCCATCCCCACCAGTACTGTACCCCAGTGTTATACAGCAACAGACCCGTCCCCACCAGTACTGTACCCTAGTGTTATACAGCGACAGACCCATTCCCACCAGTACTGTACCCCAGTGTTATACAGAGACAGACCCGTCCCCACCAGTACTGTACCCCAGTGTTATACAGTGACAGACCAGTCCCCACCAGTACTGTACCCCAGTGTTATACAGTGACAGACCCGTCCCCACCAGTACTGTACCCCAGTGTTATACAGAGACAGACCCGTCCCCACCAGTACTGTACCCCAGTGTTATACAGAGACAGACCCGTCCCCACCAGTACTGTACCCCAGTGTTATACAGTGACAGACCCGTCCCCACCAGTACTGTACCCTAGTGTTATACAGCGACAGACCCGTCCCCACCTGTACTGTACCCCAGTGTTATACAATGACAGACCCGTCCCCACCAGTACTGTACCCCAGTGTTATACAGTGACAGACCCGTCCCCACCAGTACTGTACCCCAGTGTTATACAGAGACAGACCCGTCCCCACCAGTACTGTACCCCAGTGTTATACAGTGACAGACCCGTCCCCACCAGTACTGTACCCCAGTGTTATACAGAGACAAACCTGTCCCCACCAGTACTGTACCCCAGTGTTATACAGTGACAGACCCGTCCCCACCAGTACTGTACCCCAGTGTTATACAGTGACAGACCCGTCCCCACCAGTACTGTACCCCAGTGTTATACAGAGACAAACCTGTCCCCACCAGTACTGTACCCCAGTGTTATACAGCGACAGACCCGTCCCCACCAGTACTGTACCCCAGTGTTATACAGTGACAGACCTGTCCCCACCAGTACAGTACCCAGTGTTATACAGTGACAGACCCGTCCCCACCAGTACTGTACCACAGTGTTATACAGAGACAGACCTGTCCCCACCAGTACTGTACCCAGTGTTATACAGTGACAGACCCGTCCCCACCAGTACTGTACCCCAGTGTTATACAGTGACAGACCTGTCCCCACCAGTACTGTACCCAGTGTTATACAGTGACAGACCCATCCCCACCAGTACTGTACCACAGTGTTATACAGAGACAGACCCGTCCCCACCAGTACTGTACCCAGTGTTATACAGTGACAGACCCATCCCCACCAGTACTGTACCACAGTGTTATACAGAGACAGACCCGTCCCCACCAGTACTGTACCCTAGTGTTATACAGTGACAGACCCATCCCCACCAGTACTGTACCACAGTGTTATACAGAGACAGACCCGTCCCCACCAGTATTGTACCCCAGTGTTATACAGTGACAGACCCCTCCCCACCAGTACTGTACCCCAGTGTTATACAGTGACAGACCCGTCCCCACCAGTACTGTACCCCAGTGTTACACAGTGACAGACCCGTCCCCACCAGTACTGTACCCCAGTGTTATACAGAGACAGACCTGTCCCCACCAGTACTGTACCCCAGTGTTATACAGAGACAGACCCGTCCCCACCAGTACTGTACCCCAGTATTATACAGCGACAGACCCATCCCCACCAGTACTGTACCCCAGTGTTATACAGAGACAGACCTGTCCCCACCAGTACTGTACCCCAGTGTTATACAGAGACAGACCCGTCCCCACCAGTACTGTACCCCAGTGTTATACAGCGACAGACCCGTCCCCACCAGTACTGTACCCCAGTGTTATACAGAGACAGACCCGTCCCCACCAGTACTGTACCCCAGTATTATACAGCGACAGACCCATCCCCACCAGTACTGTACCCCAGTGTTATACAGAGACAGACCTGTCCCCACCAGTACTGTACCCCAGTGTTATACAGAGACAGACCTGTCCCCACCAGTACTGTACCCCAGTGTTATACAGAGACAGACCCATCCCCACCAGTACTGTACCCCAGTGTTATACAGCGACAGACCCGTCCCCACCAGTACTGTACCCCAGTGTTATACAGCGACAGACCCGTCCCCACCAGTACTGTACCCCAGTGTTATACAGCGACAGACCCGTCCCCACCAGTACTGTACCCCAGTGTTATACAGCGACAGACCCGTCCCCACCAGTACTGTACCCCAGTGTTATACAGCGACAGACCCGTCCCCACCAGTACTGTACCCCAGTGTTATACAGCGACAGACCCATCCCCACCAGTACTGTACCCCAGTGTTATACAGTGACAGACCCGTCCCCACTAGTACTGTACCCCAGTGTTATACAACGACAGACCCGTCCCCACTAGTACTGTACCCCAGTGTTATACAGCGACAGACCCATCCCCACCAGTACTGTACCCCAGTGTTATACAGTGACAGACCCGTCCCCACCAGTACTGTACCCCAGTGTTATACAGCGACAGACCCGTCCCCACCAGTACTGTACCCCAGTGTTATACAGCGACAGACCCATCCCCACCAGTACTGTACCCCAGTGTTATACAGTGACAGACCCGTCCCCACTAGTACTGTACCCCAGTGTTATACAACGACAGACCCGTCCCCACTAGTACTGTACCCCAGTGTTATACAGCGACAGACCCATCCCCACCAGTACTGTACCCCAGTGTTATACAGTGACAGACCTGTCCCCACCAGTACTGTACCCCAGTGTTATACAGAGACAGACCTGTCCCCACCAGTACTGTACCCCAGTGTTATACAGAGACAGACCCATCCCCACCAGTACTGTACCCCAGTGTTATACAGTGACGGACCCGTCCCCACCAGTACTGTACCCCAGTGTTATACAGTGACAGACCCGTCCCCACCAGTACTGTACCCCAGCGTTATACAGTGACAGACCTGTCCCCACCAGTACTGTACCCCAGTGTTATACAGTGACAGACGTGTGCCCCAGTGTTATACAGCGACAGACCCATCCCCACCAGTACTGTACCCCAGTGTTATACAGTGACAGACCTGTCCCCACCAGTACTGTACCCCAGTGTTATACAGAGACAGACCTGTCCCCACCAGTACTGTACCCCAGTGTTATACAGTGACAGACGTGTGCCCCAGTGTTATACAGCGACAGACCCATCCCCACCAGTACTGTACCCCAGTGTTATACAGTGACAGACCTGTCCCCACCAGTACTGTACCCCAGTGTTATACAGAGACAGACCTGTCCCCACCAGTACTGTACCCCAGTGTTATACAGTGACAGACGTGTGCCCCAGTGTTATACAGCGACAGACCCATCCCCACCAGTACTGTACCCCAGTGTTATACAGAGACAGACCCGTCCCCACCAGTACTGTACCCCAGTGTTATACAGAGACAGACCTGTCCCCACCAGTACTGTACCCCAGTGTTATACAGAGACAGACCTGTCCCCACCAGTACTGTACCCCAGTGTTATACAGAGACAGACCTGTCCCCACCAGTACTGTACCCCAGTGTTATACAGAGACAGACCTGTCCCCACCAGTACTGTACCCCAGTGTTATACAGCGACAGACCCGTCCCCACCAGTACTGTACCCCAGTGTTATACAGCGACAGACCCGTCCCCACCAGTACTGTACCCCAGTGTTATACAGCGACAGACCCGTCCCCACCAGTACTGTACCCCAGTGTTATACAGAGACAGACCCGTCCCCACCAGTACTGTACCCCAGTGTTATACAGCGACAGACCCGTCCCCACCAGTACTGTACCCCAGTGTTATACAGTGACAGACCCGTCCCCACCAGTACTGTACCCCAGTGTTATACAGTGACAGACCTGTACCCCAGTGTTATACAGACACAGACCCTTTGTGTCCATTTGATCTTTTCTGAGGCTTTGGGCCTTACCAGTGCGGCTTGTTTTGTTGAGCACCGATCTCTAGATGGACAGACCGATTTGCCGATCGCCGGCGGTTCGATGGTCTGTCACCGCGCGGCCGGGCGCAATAAGTCTCTGTTTAACTGACCGAATAAAATACAGAAATGAAGCGGGCGGGTGGGAATTTCACCGTGCGGCAACTGTCAGAGGGTCAGTGCTGAGGGAGTACTGCACTGTCAGAGGGTCAGTGCTGAGGGAGTGCCGCACTGTCAGAGGGTCAGTGCTGAGGGAGTGCCGCACTGTCAGAGGGTCAGTGCTGAGGGAGTGCCGCACTGTCAGAGGGTCAGTGCTGAGGGAGTGCCGCACTGTCAGAGGGTCAGTGCTGAGGGAGTGCAGCACTGTCAGAGGGTCAGTGCTGAGGGAGTGCCGCACTGTCAGAGGGTCAGTGCTGAGGGAGTGCCGCACTGTCAGAGGGTCAGTGCTGAGGGAGTGCCGCACTGTCAGAGGGTCAGTGCTGAGGGAGCGCCGCACTGTCAGAGGGTCAGTACTGAGGGAGTGCCGCACTGTCAGAGGGTCAGTGCTGAGGGAGTGCCGCACTGTCAGAGGGTCAGTGCTGAGGGAGCGCCGCACTGTCAGAGGGTCAGTGCTGAGGGAGTGCCGCACTGTCAGAGGGTCAGTGCTGAGGGAGTGCCGCACTGTCAGAGGGTCAGTGCTGAGGGAGTGCCGCACTGTCAGAGGGTCAGTGCTGAGGGAGTGCCGCACTGTCAGAGGGTCAGTGCTGAGGGAGTGCCGCACTGTCAGAGGGTCAGTGCTGAGGGAGTGCCGCACTGTCAGAGGGTCAGTACTGAGGGAGTGCCGCACTGTCAGAGGGTCAGTGCTGAGGGAGTGCCGCACTGTCAGAGGGTCAGTACTGAGGGAGTGCCGCACTGTCAGAGGGTCAGTGCTGAGGGAGTGCCGCACTGTCAGAGGGTCAGTACTGAGGGAGTGCCGCACTGTCAGAGGGTCAGTGCTGAGGGAGTGCCGCACTGTCAGAGGGTCAGTGCTGAGGGAGTGCCGCACTGTCAGAGGGTCAGTACTGAGGGAGTGCCGCACTGTCAGAGGGTCAGTGCTGAGGGAGTGCCGCACTGTCAGAGGGTCAGTGCTGAGGGAGTGCCGCACTGTCAGAGGGTCGGTGCTGAGGGAGTGCCGCACTGTCAGAGGGTCAGTGCTGAGGGAGTGCCGCACTGTCAGAGGGTCGGTGCTGAGGGAGTGCCGCACTGTCAGAGTGTCAGTGCTGAGGGAGCGCCGCACTGTCAGAGGGTCGGTGCTGAGGGAGTGCCGCACTGTCAGAGTGTCAGTGCTGAGGGAGCGCCGCACTGTCAGAGGGTCAGTGCTGAGGTAGCGCCGCACTGTCAGAGGGTCAGTGCTGAGGGAGTGCCGCACTGTCAGAGGGTCAGTGCTGAGGGAATGCCGCACTGTCAGAGGGTCAGTACTGAGGGAGTGCCGCACTGTCAGAGGGTCAGTGCTGAGGGAGTGCCGCACTGTCAGAGGGTCAGTGCTGAGGGAGTGCCGCACTGTCAGAGGGTCAGTGCTGAGGGAGTGCCGCACTGTCAGAGGGTCAGTGCTGAGGGAGTGCCGCACTGTCAGAGGGTCAGTGCTGAGGGAGTGCCGCACTGTCAGAGGGTCAGTGCTGAGGGAGTGCCACACTGTCAGAGGGTCAGTGCTGAGTGAGTGCCGCACTGTCAGAGGGTCAGTGCTGAGGGAGTGCCGCACTGTCAGAGGGTCAGTGCTGAGGGAACGCCGCACTGTCAGAGGGTCAGTGCTGAGGGAGCGCCGCACTGTCAGAGGGTCAGTGCTGAGGGAGTGCCGCACTGTCAGAGTGTCAGTGCTGAGGGAGTGCCGCACTGTCAGAGGGTCAGTGCTGAGGGAGTGCCGTACTGTCAGAGGGTCAGTGCTGAGGGAGTGCCGCACTGTCAGAGGGTCAGTGCTGAGGGAGTGCCGCACTGTCAGAGGGTCAGTGCTGAGGGAGTGCCGTACTGTCAGAGGGTCAGTGCTGAGGGAGTGCCGCACTGTCAGAGGGTCAGTGCTGAGGGAGTGCCGCACTGTCAGAGGGTCAGTGCTGAGGGAGTGCCGTACTGTCAGAGGGTCAGTGCTGAGGGAGCGCCGCACTGTCAGAGGGTCAGTGTTGAGGGAGTGCCGCACTGTCAGAGGGTCAGTGCTGAGGGAGTGCCGCACTGTCAGAGGGTCAGTGCTGAGGGAGCGCCGCACTGTCAGAGGGTCAGTACTGAGGGAGCGCCGCACTGTCAGAGGGTCAGTGCTGAGGGAGCGCCGCACTGTCAGAGGGTCAGTGCTGAGGGAGCGCCGCACTGTCAGAGGGTCAGTGCTGAGGGAGTGCCGCACTGTCAGAGGGTCATTACTGAGGGAGTGCCGTACTGTCAGAGGGTCAGTGCTGAGGGAGTGCTGCACTGTCAGAGGGTCAGTACTGAGGGAGCGCCGCACTGTCAGAGGGTCAGTGCTGAGGGAGTGCCGCACTGTCAGAGGGTCAGTACTGAGGGAGTGCCGCACTGTCAGAGGGTCAGTACTGAGGGAGCGCCGCACTGTCAGAGGGTCAGTGCTGAGGGAGCGCCGCACTGTCAGAGGGTCAGTACTGAGGGAGTGCCGCACTGTCAGAGGGTCAGTGCTGAGGGAGTGCCGCACTGTCAGAGGGTCAGTGCTGAGGGAGTGCCACAGTGTCAGAGGGTCAGTGCTGAGGGAGTGCCGCACTGTCAGAGGGTCAGTACTGAGGGAGTGCCACACTGTCAGAGGGTCAGTGCTGAGGGAGTGCCGCACTGTCAGAGGGTCAGTGCTGAGGGAGTGCCGCACTGTCAGAGGGTCAGTGCTGAGAGAGTGCCGCACTGTCAGAGGGTCAGTGCTGAGGGAGTGCCGCACTGTCAGAGGGTCAGTGCTGAGGGAGTGCAGCACTGACAGAGGGTCAGTGCTGAGGGAGTGCCGCACTGTCAGAGGGTCAGTACTGAGGGAGCGCCGCACTGTCAGAGGGTCAGTGCTGAGGGAGCGCCGCACTGTCAGAGGGTCAGTACTGAGGGAGTGCCGCACTGTCAGAGGGTCAGTGCTGAGGGAGCGCCGCACTGTCAGAGGGTCAGTGCTGAGGGAGCGCCGCACTGTCAGAGGGTCAGTACTGAGGGAGTGCCGCACTGTCAGAGGGTCAGTGCTGAGGGAGCGCCGCACTGTCAGAGGGTCAGTGCTGAGGGAGTGCCGCACTGTCAGAGGGTCAGTGCTGAGGGAGTGCCGCACTGTCAGAGGGTCAGTGCTGAGGGAGCGCCGCACTGTCAGAGGGTCAGTGCTGAGGGAGCGCCGCACTGTCAGAGGGTCAGTGCTGAGGGAGCGCCGCACTGTCAGAGGGTCAGTGCTGAGGGAGTGCCGCACTGTCAGAGGGTCAGTGCTGAGGGACTGCCGCACTGTCAGAGGGTCAGTACTGAGGGAGCGCCGCACTGTCAGAGGGTCAGTGCTGAGGGAGTGCCGCACTGTCAGAGGGTCAGTGCTGAGGGAGTGCCGCACTGTCAGAGGGTCAGTGCTGAGGGACTGCCGCACTGTCAGAGGGTCAGTACTGAGGGAGTGCCGCACTGTCAGAGGGTCAGTGCTGAGGGAGTGCCGCACTGTCAGAGGGTCAGTGCTGAGGGAGTGCCGCACTGTCAGAGGGTCAGTGCTGAGGGACTGCCGCACTGTCAGAGGGTCAGTACTGAGGGAGTGCCGCACTGTCAGAGGGTCAGTGCTGAGGGAGTGCCGCACTGTCAGAGGGTCAGTGCTGAGGGAGTGCCGCACTGTCAGAGGGTCAGTCCCTCCTTCATACTGAGAGCCCTCAGTCTTGTTGTGAGACACCTCTCTGCTGGTTAGTGGATGACGGGGTTGGATGCTCGTTGACAGGACAGCTGCTTTGTGATTAATAGTGAATCCAACAACACAGTTTCAATGCCCATCCTGCCTGAGGTCATTCATGAAGCCCAACCTTCTCAACCTCTTCCCTCCTCTGAGGCATGGTTACCCTCTGCTTAAATAACCATCAATCAGCTCTTTCTCAAAGTGGAGAGTAGCTTATAGTCCTTTGGGACAGTGATAAGATTTCATTTTTGTCTCAAATAGATTCAGAACAGATTTATCTACTCTCTGGGAATTATTTGTGACAGACAGCATGGAGTTGTAAGGATAATGTCGTGCCTCACCAACTTGAATGAGTTTTTCGAGGAAGTGACAAAGATGATAGATGAGAGAAAGGCAGTGGATCTTGTATATTCGGACTTCAGTAAAGCCATTGACAAGGTTCCTCATGGTAGACTGGTACAAAAGATGAAGAGACAGAGAAGAGCTGGCAAGATGGACACGGGATAGGCTTGGCCATAGAAGACAAAGGGTCACAGTAGAGGGATGTTTTTCTGAATGAAAAGCTGTGATCAGTGGTTCTACAGGGATCAGTTCTGGGCATACATGTCCACCAATCACTGAAAATGGCAGCACAGGTGGATAAATGGTGGTCAAGAAGGCATTTGGCATGCTTGCCTTCATCAGTCAGGACATTGGTTATAAAAATTGGCAGGTCAGGCTGCAGCTGTACAGACCTGAGTTCAGCCTCATTTAGAATATTCTGCACAATTCTGGTGGTCACACGACCAGAAGGATGTGGGTGCTTTGGAAAGGGTACAGAAGAGGTTTACCAGGATGTTGCCTGTTCTGGAGAGTATTAGCTATGAGGAGAGGTTGGAGAAACTCGGTTTGTTCTCACTGGAATAACGGAGGTTGAGGGGTGACCTGATAGAGGTTTACGAGATTATGAGTGACATGGACAGAGTGGATAGTCAGATGCTCTTTCCTGGGGTAGAAAAGTCAAGTACTAGGAGACATAGGTTTAAGGTGTGTGGGGAAAAGTTTAGAGGAGATGTGCGAGGCAAACTTTTTATACATAGGGCAGTGAGTGTCTGGAACACGCTGCCTGGAGAGGTGGTGGGAGCGGGTACGGTGGTGGCATTTAATGGGCATCTAGACAAATACATGAATTGGGAATGGAAGATCCGGATTCCGTGAATGCATATGGTTTTAGTTGAGGCAGGCATCATGATTGGTGCAGGCTTGGATGACCAATGGGCCTGGTTTCCATGCTGTAGTTTTCTCCGATCTTTATATGCTGAGCACCCATTGGAGGCTGTGCCTTGGTCTCACCTCGGTGAGAGAGATAGGGAGAAAATACCTCTTGCCTTTTGCAGTCTTCTGGAGAGAGATTCCTACTTTGTCCGCGATCAGAGTTGAAGTGTAAAAGACAACCTTCAGTAGAGACTTGATATAAAGTACATTTCTGAAGGTACAATATTGTCACAGCATTTGCTCAGCAATAGCCTGCTCACGGATGCTCAGTTTGGGTTCTACCAAGGACAGAACCCTTGGGCGGCACGGTAGCACAGTGGGTTAGCACTGCTGCTTCACAGCTCCAGGGTCCTGGGTTCGATTCCCGGCTCGGGTCACTGTCTGTGTGGAGTTTGCACATTCTCCTCGTGTCTGTGTGGGTTTCCTCCGGGTGCTCCGGTTTCCTCCCACTGTCCAAAGATGTGCGGGTTAGGTTCATTGGCTATGCTAAAATTGTCCCTTAGTGTCCTGGGATGTGTAGGTTAGAGGGATTAGTGGGTATAATATGTAGGGATGTGGGGGTAGGGCCTGGGTGGGATTGTGTTTGGTGCAGACTCGATGGGCCGAAGGGCCTCTTTCTGCACTCTAGGGGTTCTATGATCTACACTGACCCCTGGATGTGAGTCCTGTTTGTCTTGCATCCCTATGTAGGTGGTACTGTATTCAGTGCACATTAACCCTTTGTGCGTCTGGACCCCGAGACTACAACTCGCAGATTACCCACGACTTTGTGGAATATTCTGGACATAAAATGTGAGCCCTGATCTGACTGGCTGTCATATTGGGTAAAGAATTGTGTTACCTGGGCAGAAATAGTTCTCAGGAGAATGGTGTCTGGGAGTCAGAGATTAGCAATGATAAACTGTCAGCCCTGGGTTGTTATTGGCTGGGGTCCCACACCAGCAGCTTGCTGAAGGTGAGTATGGGGGATGACAGGATAAGGTTTCCCCCTGAGCTGACAGTGTGGCAGAGTTTGCAGAATTTTGCAGCATCTTTGTGGAGGACTGGTTGGTAAAACTGCTGGATGATGAAGGTGTGAGATTTCCACACCCCGCCAGGTTCAGCCATTGGGATTTTGTCAGTATTTCCCCTGACAGTGAGGAGGTCTCAGCTTGCTGATCAGTAACTCATTGTTAAAACATTGTTCAGCTTTAATTTGAACAGTCTGTGCTGACCTGTTAAACACTGGGTTAATTTGTGGATCTGGAAGCAGGCGGACCTGTTCAGTATTTCCGGAGGGCTCTCGAGGCTCCCGGAAAACTCTTTGGATAAACAGACTGGGGGGTCTATCTGTCCGCAGTGCCAATTCCTCAGACGGAGCTGGTTTGATTATAAACTAGGTCAGTGTGCAGTCAGGGACTTGTACCTGCAGCTGCCCTGTCTCCCTGACCAAGCCTGGCTTCTTGAGAATGACCGGCAACGCAGCCACGTTTAATCCTGCCTTAGAGAAGGTCAGCTAAACTAGGATTGACTCGGGCTGACATGGTGACACAGCATTGCTAACCTCGCAGCGGCAGGGTTCCCAGATTCGAGTTCCGGCTTGGGTCTCTGTCAGTGTGGGTTCTCCCAGTGTCAGTGTGGGTTTTCTCCCAGAGTCTAAAGATGTGCGGGTTATGTGGATTGGCCATGCTAATTGCCCCTTAGTATCAGGGGGACTAGGTAGGGTAAATGACATAGAACCCTACAGTGCAGAAACAGGCCCTTCGGCCCATCGACTTAGAAAGGTTGCAGAGCTGGGCTGAGAGGTGGCGAATGGAGTTTAATGTGGAGAAGTGTGAGGTAATTCATTTCGGTAGGAATAACAGATGTGTTGAGTATAGGGCTAACGGGAGGACTTTGAATAGTGTGGAGGAGCAGAGGGATCTAGGTGTATGTGTACATAGATCCCTGAAAGTTGGGAATCAAGTAGATAAAGTTGTTAAGAAGGCATACGGAGTTTTGGCTTTTATTGGTAGGGGGATTGAATTTAGGAGTCGTAGCGTCATGATGCAACTGTACACATCTCTGGTGCGGCCGCACTTGGAGTTTTGTGTGCAGTTCTGGTCCCCACATTACAAGAAGGATGTAGAGGCTTTGGAGAGGGTGCAGAGGAGGTTTACCAGGATGTTGCCTGGTATGGAGGGGAGATCCTATGAGGAGAGATTGAGTGATTTGGGGTTGTTTTCGCTGGAAAGAAGGCGGCTAAGAGGGGATCTCATTGAAACATATAAGATGATTAGAGGTTTAGACAGGGTAGATAGTGATAGCCTTTTTCCTAGGATGGAGAAAGCTAACACGAGGGGGCACGATTTTAAATTAAGGGGGGGTAGTTATAGGACAGATGTCAGGGGTAGGTTCTTTACCCAGAGGGTGGTGAGGGACTGGAATGCCCTGCCAGCTGCAGTTGTAAATGCGCCTAGTTTGGGGGCGTTTAAAAGATCTGTGGATAGGTTTATGGATGAAAAGGGATTGGTTTAGGCTAGTGGGTCATTGTTTTGTAACTGGTCGGCGCAACATCGTGGGCCGAAGGGCCTGTTCTGCGCTGTAATGTTAATGTAATAATGTAATGTAATCGAGTCTGCACCGAACACAATCCCACCCAGACCCTATCCCCATATCCCTACACATTTACCTGCTAATCCCTCTAACCTACACATCCCAGGACACTAAGGGGCAATTTTAGCATAGCCAATGAACCTAACCCGCACATCTTTGGACTGTGGGAGGAAACCGGAGCACCCGGAGAAAACCCACGCAGACACGAGGAGAATGTGCAAACTCCACACAGGCAGTGACCCGAGCCGGGAATCGAACCCAGGACCCTGGAGCTGTGAAGCGGCAGTGCTAACCACTGTGCTACCGTGCCACCCGGGGCATGGTTATGGGGACAGGGCCTCCGTGGGATTGTTGTGGTACAGACTCGATGGGCTGATTAGCCTCCTTCTGCACTGTAGGGATTCTATGACTCCCACATATCAATCCATGGAATGTCTGGGTACATTTTCAAAGATTGGGGTGTAACCTGTCAACTATATTAGAAAACGCTTCATATGGGAAAACCTAGCCAAAAATGTTTATTTATTATCATCACAAGTGAGCTTATATTAACACTGCAGTGAAGTTACTGTGAAAATCCCCTGGTCATCACACTGTGGCCCCTGTTCGGGTACACGGAGGGAGAATGCACCCTAGCACGTCTTTTGGACTGTTGGAGGAAATCAGAACAACCGGAGGAAACTCACATGGGGAGAATGTGCAGACTCCACACAGACAGTGACCTAAGCCAGGAGTCAAACTGGGGTCTCTGGTGCTCTGAGGCAGCAGTGCTAACCACTGATTATAATTCAATTTTTAAAGTATTCAGCACAAAGTAGCTCACCCAACTCCGACACTCACTATCTGACCAGTTGTCAGATTTCACTTCATTAAGTGCTAGTCTTGTTAAACTCAATAATCTTACCCTCTAAAATAAAATGAATGATGCAGCATTACCATACACCTCAATACCAAGTCCATTTTCTCTCCTCTGAGATACCATTTTGCAAAATGTTGTTCTGCATGTCTAATGTGGAAACACATTTGAAATATTTCCTACTGAGTTGATAATGGGTTGTTAAACACTGAGCCAAATTGGCAGTTGCAAAAATAACTAACCAGTGAAGAATAAAAAAAAATTGCCAACTTATGACGAATTATTTCCAGCTGCATTCCTGAAATGTTTCTGCAATATTTTAGACGAATGTGCTTTGAATATAGTGGGTTTTAATTATTTAATATACAAAACATGTTGATAGTATTAACCAGCTGGCTGATGGAAAGAATGTTGCCAAAGGAGCAGATCTGAAGTGTTGTGTAATGTGGTCAAATCTACTTTGATTTTTAAAAGATTATTGCACAAATTAGATTCAGGTGGAACAGAACTCCTCTGGTATTCTAACCCTTACCCCATTCGGGGATTCGAACCAGCACCTGATGAGTACATGGGATTTAATGGGATTGGGAGTTGCAAATAGTTCTATGGCCTGGTAGGTAGGGATGTAACTTGTTTGTGCTGTAGTTTTTCTGTGTTCACCGTAACAATGGAGCGCAGTGAAGGTCAGTAAAATCAGCGCAGTCCTTACACTGAGTTAAAGGAGCTACACTGGAGCAACTAGACAATGAACCATTGTCTAATTCATGGAAACATAGAACTTTACAGCACAGTAGGTCCTTTATACCCACACCAGCTAACAAATAGCCATCAGCCTCATTCCAATTCCGGTTTTTGATCCACAGCCTTGTGGGTTCTGGTATGTTGAGTGCATATCCAAGTATTTCCCTCAAAGCCGTGATGAATCCCGCCTCTACCACCATTTCAGGCTGTGAGATCCAGATTTCCAGAGTGAAACAATCTCCCCTTGAATCTTCTCTCATCCTTCTACTTCTCAGTCTAAATCCAAGCCACCCAGGCTTCATAATCAGGTGGCATATATCTAGGGTAAGAGAAAGTTCTGGGCTGTTAATTGTTGCCACTCATCATCATTGTTGTGTGCAGTGCATGCAAGCATTTCTTAATGTCACTGGATTGAATCAGAGTGGCTGGGCACTGGCCCCGGTGAGAATGGAGAATGGGGCTGAGAAGAATTATCTACTCAACGTGAAGACAGTGGCCTTTACTCTCACATCAATGCGGTGGGCTCCAACGTGTTCATGGAGCCGCCACCTCCTCGTTCTCCAGCAACATCCTCAACAGAATTTGACTGCACAATCAAGCTCTGCTCTACCCCATTGGCTACAAACTTTAGCTCTGTTTACAGCCAGTCTGGGTACATTTTCAAAGATTGGGGTATTGTTCCATAGTTAAACATGCAAGCCACACCGTGCAACAACCTTATTAAGTCTGTACCTCATTCTGGTCCCCAATTCTGTTCAGACTTGCTCCCCGAGTTTATTGATATTGGTAGAATGAGGGATGCGCCTGACAATATGGTTTAGAATTCAGTTTCTGTTAATGTCCCACATGGCTTCATCGGTACCCAGTTAAACTCAGACCTCTACAGTGCAGAAAGAGGCCCTTCAGCCCATCGAGTCTGCACTGAACACAATCCCACCCAGGTCCTACCCCCATATCCCTACATATTATACCCATTAATCTCTCTAACCTACACATCCCTGGACACTAAGGGGCAATTTCTTAGCATAGCCAATGAACCTAACCCGCACACCTTTGGACTGTGGGAGGAAACTGGAGCACCCGGAGGAAACCCACGCAGACACGAGGAGAATGTGCAAACTCCACACAGGCAGTGACCCGAGCCGGGAATCGAACCCAGGACCCAGGAGCTGTGAAGCAGCAGTGCTAACCACTGTGCTACCGTGCTACCCAGTGCAGTTAATTGCCTCTCTTCCTGCCTCACTTTGTACAATGGAAATGTTGTAATAAAGAGTATCCCCTGTGGAGAGAGCTCTTGGAGGAACTCTCTACAATCCAGTCTGAGACTGAGTGGGATCACTGCAGATGATCCAGACTGCCCTCCTGAACACCTCTCACTGGGATCATCTCAGCTCACTCAGTTCCTGCCTTCTGTTTGTAAACAGAGCTTTGAGTTTGGAAAGGCGAGGTGAGTCAACAGAGCAGAGTTTTGGCTTATTCCCTGCCTTCTTCTGCATTTGCTGTCACTCTGAGGGTCATGTGTGGTGGAAAATATCTGGATGGACCATCCCCCCGCCCCCTCCACAAGACTTATTGCTGAAGACCTTGACCCTACAACTTTATTATAACTGGTGCTGCTCCATTGTTCTGAATCCCACGCCAGAGAGAATTCTTTCTTTTTATTTAATATAGTGAATCCTTTTAAAAATTTCGGTCTTTGATTAAATCACTCCTCAATCTACAATTTCTTCTCATCATTTAAAGTTTTAAACTCTGTCAAGTCCCCAAATGTCATTAAGGAAAAGTTATGAGGGCCAGGATTGCTTTGGTCTTGGCTGGATATAAAAGGTTGTTGGTAACACAGATTAATGTTCTTAATGAGAACATGAAATTTTGGAAGTAAATTAAGAGTCAACCGGTTCGTGTTGGAATGGAGTCATGTTTAGACCGGATGGTTCAGAGCTGATGTGTTCCTTACCCTGCAGGACACAACCGAAACTAATTGGATTTTACAAATAATCCAGCACTTGTCATAGTCAAATTACAGTTGTGACGTTAGTGTCCCTTTAAAAAAGAGTTTTTTAAAAATCATGCTCACAACCTGAGGAGATGTTATTGTTAGGAGGAGAAACAAAAACTGTGAGCCGGTCAAGTGACAAGGGTTGTTTTTCATTTTCGTTTTGGCTGCAATGTTAGAGGCAGTCTCAGAAATAAGCTGGAAGAGAAGCCTCTTTTTCTCTCTGTTTCGCTTTGAAAGTTTTACCACTTAGAACATTGAACAGTCCAGCAAAGTACAGGCCCTTCGGCCCTCAATGTTGTGCTGAGCTACTTCCAAACCCAAGATCAATCTATCCCACTCCCTATCATTCTGGAGTGCTCCATGTGCCTATCCAATAACCGCTTGAAAGTTCCTAAAGTGTCCGACCCCACTATCACAGCAGGCAGTCTATTCCACACCCCAACCACTCTCTGAGTAAAGAACCTACCTCGGACATCCCTCCTATATCTCCCACCATGGACCTTATAGTTATGCCCCCTAGTAACAGCTACATCCACCCGAGGAAATAGTCTCTGCACATCCACTCTATCAATCCCCCTCATCATCTCATAAATCTCTATTAAGTCGCCTCTCATCCTCCTCCGCTCTAAACAGAAAAGCCCCAGCTCCCTCAACCTTTCCTCATAAGCCCTACCCTCCAAACCAGGCAGCATCCTGGTAAATCTCCTCTGCACTCTCTCCAATGCTTCCACATCCTTCTTATAGTGAGGTGACCAGAACTGCACACAATATTCCAAATGTGGTCTCACCAAGGTCTGATACAGTTTGCTGGAGGATCTAGATAGGCTGGGCGAACGGGCCAGGAAATAGCAAATGGAATTTAATGTTGGCAAGTGTGAGGTGGTCCACTTTGGTAAGAGGAATGGTAGGAAGGACTATTACTTACGTGGCAAAAAACTGCAGCAGGCGACAGTGCAGAGGGACCTCGGGGTCCTTGTGCATGAGTCGCAAAAACCCAGCTTGCAGGTGCAGCAGGTGGTCAGGAAGGCGAATGGGATGCTGGCCTTCATAGCGAGGGGGATTGAATATAAAAGTAGGGAGGTCTTGCTGCAGCTGTATAGAACATAGAACATTACAGCGCAGAACAGGCCCTTCGGCCCACGATGTTGCGCCGACCAGTTACAAAACAATGACCCACTAGCCTAAACCAATCCCTTTTCATCCATAAACCTATCCACAGATCTCTTAAACGCCCCCAAACTAGGTGCATTTACAACTGCAGCAGGCAGGGCATTCCAGTCCCTCACCACCCTCTGGGTAAAGAACCTACCCCTGACATCCGTCCTATAACTACCCCCCCTTAATTTAAAGTCGTGCCCCCTCGTGCTAGCTTTCTCCATCCTAGGAAAAAGGCTATCACTATCTACCCTGTCTAAACCTCTAATCATCTTATATGTTTCAATGCGATCCCCTCTTAGCCGCCTTCTTTCCAGCGAAAACAACCCCAAATCTCTCAGTCTCTCCTCATAGGATCTCCCCTCCATACCAGGCAACATCCTGGTAAACCTCCTCTGCACCCTCTCCAAAGCCTCTACATCCTTCCTGTAATGTGGGGACCAGAACTGCACACAAAACTCCAAGTGTGGCCGCACCAGAGTTGTGTACAGTTGCATCATGACACTGCGACTCCTAAATTCAATCCCCCTACCAATAAACGCCAAGACACCGTATGCTTTCTTAACAACCTTATCTACTTGATTCCCAACTTTCAGGGATCTATGTACACATACACCTAGATCCCTCTGCTCCTCCACACTATTCAAAGTCCTCCCGTTAGCCCTATACTCAACACATCTGTTATTCCTACCGAAATGAATTACCTCACACTTCTCCACATTAAACTCCATCCGCCACCTCACAGCCCAGCTCTGCAACCTTTCTAAGTCACCCTGCAAACTATGACACCCTTCCTCACAATCTACCACACCTCCGACTTTGGTGTCATCAGCAAACTTACTAATCCACCCAACTATACCCTCATCCAGATCATTAATAAAAATTACAAACAGCAGTGGCCCCAAAACAGATCCCTGAGGCACACCACTCGTAACCGAACTCCATGACGAATATTTACCATCAACCACCACCCTCTGTCTCCTATCTGATAGCCAATTCCTGATCCAATTACCTAGATCACCCCCAATCCCATACATCTGCATTTTCTGCAGAAGCCTACCATGGTGAACCTTATCAAACGCCTTGCTAAAATCCATATACACCACATCAACTGCCTTACCCCTATCCACCTCTTTGGTCACTTTCTCAAAGAACTCGATAAGGTTAGTAAGGCACGACCTACCCGCTACAAAACCATGCTGACTGTTTCTAATCAACTCATTACTCTCCAAATAACTATAAATCCTGTCTCTAATAATCCTTTCCAAAACCTTACCCACCACAGAAGTAAGACTCACCGGTCTATAATTCCCAGGGAAGTCCCTTCTCCCTTCTTAAACAATGGGACAACATTTGCTGTCCTCCAATCTTCCGGTACTATACCAGAGACCAACGACGACCTGAAGATCAGAGCCAGAGGCATCGCAATCACCTCTCTTGCCTCCCAAAGAATCCTAGGGTAAATCCCATCCGGACCAGGGTACTTATCTATTTTCAAACCCTCTAAACTATCCAGCATTGGTATCCAGTATAGGGCATTGGTGAGGCCGCAGCTGGAGTACTGTGTGCAGTTTTGGGCACCGCACCTGCGCAAAGATATTTTGGCCTTGGAGGGAGTGCAGAGGAGGTTTACTAGGCTGATAGCGGAGTTGAGGGGGTTGAACTATGAGGAGAGGCTGAATGAACTAGGCTTGTACTCGTTGGAGTTTAGAAGAATGAGGGGAGATCTCATTGAGACGTATAAGATGATGAATGGGATGGATAGGATAGAGGTGGAGAGACTCTTCCCGCTCAAAAAAGACAGTAGGACTAGGGGGCACAGTCTCAAGATAAAAGGGGGGCGGTTTAGAACGGAATTGAGGAGGAACTTCTTCACTCAAAGGGTGGTGAATCTCTGGAATTCTCTGCCCGTTGAAGTGGTGGAGGCTGCCTCGCTAAATATTTTTAAGACGCGGGTTGATGGGTTTTTGATAAGAGAGGGGATTAAGGGTTATGGGGAGAGGGCGGGAAGGTGGAGCTGAGCCACGACAGATCAGCCATGATCTTATTGAATGGCGGGGCAGGCTCGAAGGGCCAGATGGCCTACTCCTGCTCCTATTTCTTATGGTCTTATGGAGCAGACGAGTGAAGGAGCAGAGAGACAGATAAGAAATTACCTGTTAAAAACCTGTTTAAATAAGTTTAAAGCACTTTGTAGTAAGAACTTACCTTGTAGAACTGTTTAAATCATTTAAAAGCATTTTTGCGGGCTTTTTGTATTTACTGCTTTAAGAATTCTAAGGGAGTGGATAGCAGGGAGTTGTGGGGGAGCAGGCTTTAAAACAGCACCAGGTTTAAAAGGAGGCCTGGTGTAGACAGCGGGCAGCATCGGAGCGGGCAGTGGAGTGAGAGGGAAGCAGAGTGAGTTATTAGGGCTTAATATCAAAAAGGGCTTGAAGGAAAAAGGGCAGGTGAGTTCGTGTGGAAATTTTCAATATTACTACAGTGAATAATGGAGGGGCATGTGATGTGTGGTTTCTGTATGATGTGGGAACTGGTGGACCCCAGGGTCCTTCCCAGTGACCATGTCTGCAGTAAGTGCAGGTTGCTGGAGGAGCTCCAGCTCAAGGTGGATGAGCTGGCCTCTGAGCTACAGACACTGAGGCTCATCAGGGGGAGAGAGGGTGCCATTGTCAATGGGGTGCAAGTGACATCCACCCCCCCTAGACTGGCTAACTCTAAGGGTCAGGAAAAAGAGGGGGTTGCTGAGTAGAGGAAGGAGGGTGGAGAGCGGAGGAAGGGGGTGAGGAGCGGAGGCCTCAGCCTCTCAATCTGCATAACAGGTTTGAGGTTCTTGCTTCCAGTCTGGATGAGAACGAGGGAGGTGAGGTTGGTGAGCAAACTGCACACGGTACAGTGATGCAGCAGGACATCGGCAAAGAGAAGGGGAAAAGGAACGTAGTAGTGATTGGGGATAGTGGGGTGAAGGGTATTGACACTGTCCTTTGTCACAATGACAAAGTGCACAGAAGGGTGTGTTGTCTGCCTGGTGCTCGGGTACGGGATGTCGCAGCTGGGCTGCAGAGGAACCTGGAATGGGAGGGTGAGAACCCGGTCGTTGTAGTACATGTGGGTGCCGGCGACGTAGGCAAAATGCGGACTGAGGATCTGGGGAGGGAGTATGAGAAGCTGGGAATGGAATTAAAAAGTAGAACCGACAAGGTGGTTATCTCTGGGCTACTGCCTGAACCGAGGGCAGACGGGCGTAGGGTAGATAGGATAAAGGAAGTGAATGGGTGGCTCAGGGATTGGTGTGGGAGGAATGGGTTTGAATTTATGGGGCATTGGCACCAGTATTGGGGTAGGTGGGACCTGTTCGGGTGGGATGGGGTTGGTCTGAACCGTGCTGGGACCAGAGTCCTGGCAAATCGTGTAAAGAGGACTGTAGACAGGGCTTTAAACTAATTAGGGGGGGGGAGGGTGCGAGGGTAGGTGACATTACGAGGCCTAAAGTTAAGGAGAGTGTACAGGTAAGGGAAGAGGCCGAGGATGTCCCAATAATAAAGGGAGTAGGGGGCGTGAGTATGGTTGGTGGCGTTACGGCAAATAGGGTCCAGGTGAAGGCTGGGATGAAAGCGCTGTATCTGAATGCACGAAGCATTCGGAATAAAGTGGATGAGCTGATGGCGCAGATCGACACAAATGGATACGATCTGGTGGCCATTACAGAGACGTGGCTGCAGGGTGACAGGGACTGGGAGATGAATGTACAGGGCTATCAAGTGTTTAGGAAGGATAGGCAGGAGGAAAGAGCTCTGCTGATTAAGGATAGTATCACGGTGGTAGCAAGGGATGATATTGGAGCCAAGGAGCAGAAAGTGGAATCGTTGTGGGTGGAGATTAGGAACAGCAAAGGGAGGAAGACGCTGGTGGGTGTCGTCTATAGGCCCCCGAATAATGATCTGGAGGTGGGGCGGGCTGTTAATGCGCAAATAAGTGCGGCGTGCAGGAATGGGACGGCCATAGTTATGGGGGATTCAATTTGCATATTGATTGGTCGACCCATGTTGGACGAGGTGGGCTCGAGGAGGAGTTCTTGGAATGCTGCCGGGATAATTTCCTTGAACAGTGTGTGTTGGAGCCGACGAGGGAGCGAGCTATCTTGGATCTGGTGCTATGTAATGAGGCGGGTAGAATTAGGGACCTTGCGGTGAAGGATCCTCTTGGAGAGAGTGATCATTGTATGGTGGAGTTTCTGTTGCAGATGGAGGAGGAGAAAGTGGGTTCCCGGATACGCGTCCTTTGTTTGAATAGAGGGGAGTATGGTAGGATGAGAGAAGAATTGGCGAATGTGGACTGGGGGAGTGCGTTGGATGGTAGGTCTGCTGAGGAGCAGTGGAGGATCTTTAAGGAGATCTTTCTTGGTGCTCAGCAGAAATTTATTCCGATGGTTAAAAAGGACAGTAGGAGGAGAGGTAATAAGCCGTGGATAACGAAGGAAGTGAAGGAAAGTGTTAAATTAAAAGCGGAGGCGTTTAGAGTAGCTAAGAGCAGTGGGCGAGAAGAGGATTGGGAGAGGTTTAAGTGTCAACAAAGATTGACAAAGAAATTGATAAAGGAGGGTAGGAGAAACAATGAAGCTGGGCTAGCACTTAATATAAAAAAGGATAGCAAGAGTTTTTATAAATATATAAAAAGGAAGAGGCTGGCTAGGGTGAATGTTGGACCCTTAGAGGATGAGAAAGGGGACTTAGTGGTAGGGGATGGGGAAATGGCTGAGGTCTTGAATAACTTTTTTGTTTCTGTCTTCACGGAGGAGGACGTGAATAATTTGCCGGGTGTTAGCGAGGGAAAGATGGTAGGAATGGAGGGTCTCAATGACATTATTGTTACTAGAGAGGCGGTGCTCGACAGACTGGAGGGGCTGATTGTGGACAAGTCCCCAGGACCGGATGGAATGCATCCGAGGGTTCTGAAAGAAATGGCGGAGGTGATAGTGAATGCCTTGGTGGTTATTTTCCAGACGTCGCTGGATTCCGGGGAAGTGCCGGAAGATTGGAAAACGGCTAATGTTACGCCGTTGTTTAAGAAGGGTGGCAGGCAAAAGGCAGGGAATTATAGGCCTGTTAGTTTAACGTCTGTTGTAGGTAAAATGTTAGAATCCGTCATCAAGGAGGAAATAGCGAGGCATCTTGAGGGGAATTGCTTGATAGAGCAGACGCAGCACGGTTTCGTTAAGGGGATGTCGTGTCTGACAAATTTATTGGAGTTCTATGAGGATGTGTCTAGAGCAGTGGATAGAGGAGAGCCGGTGGATGTGGTCTTTCTTGATTTTCAGAAGGCGTTCGACAAGGTACCTCACAAGAGGTTATTGCAGAAGGTCAGGGGACATGGAGTTGGGGGTAGGGTGTTAGCATGGATAGAGGATTGGTTGTCAAATAGGAGGTAGAGAGTGGGGGTCAATGGGTGCTATTCGGATTGGCGGTTGGTGACTAGTGGGGTGCCCCAGAGGTCGGTGCTGGGGCCTCAGCTATTTACCATTTATATAGATGATCTGGAGGAGGGAACCGAGTGCAGGGTGTCGAAATTTGCTGATGACATCAAGATTGGTGGAACGGCAAATTGCGCGGAGGGTGTGGAGAGTCTGCAGAAGGATCTAGATAGGCTGGGCGAATGGGCCAGGAACTGGCAAATGGAATTTAATGTTGGCAAGTGCGAGGTGGTCCACTTTGGTAGGAATAATGGTCGGAAGGGTTATTACTTACGTGGCGAAAAACTGCAGCAGGTGACGGTGCAGAGGGACCTCGGGGTCCTTGTGCATGAGTCGCAAAAACCCAGCCTGCAGGTGCAGCACGTGGTCAGGAAGGCGAATGGGATGCTGGCCTTCATAGCGAAGGGGATTGAATATAAAAGTAGGGAGGTCTTGCTGCAGCTGTATAGGGCATTGGTGAGGCCGCAGCTGGAGTACTGTGTGCAGTTTTGGTTGCCGCACCTGCGCAAAGATATTTTGGCCCTGGAGGGAGTGCAGAGGAGGTTTACTAGGCTGATGCTGGAGTTGAGAAGGTTGAGCTATGAGGAGAAGCTGAATAAACTAGGCTTGTATTCGTTAGAGTTTAGAAGAATGAGGGGAGATCTCATTGAGACGTATAAGATGATGAATGGGATGGATAGGATAGAGGTGGAGAGACTCTTCCCGCTCAGAAAGGATAGTAGGACTAGGGGGCACAGCCTCAAGATAAAGGGGGAGCGGTTTAGAACGGAGTTGAGGAGGAACTTCTTCACTCAAAGGGTGGTGAATCTCTGGAATTCTCTACCCGTTGAAGTGGTGGAGGCTGCCTCGCTAAATATTTTTAAGACGCGGGTTGATGGGTTTTTGATAAGAGAGGGGATTAAGGGTTATGGGGAGAGGACGGGAAGGTGGAACTGAGCCAAGACAGATCAGCCATGATCTTATTGAATGGCGGGGCAGGCTCGAAGGGCTAGATGGCCGACTCCTGCTCCTATTTCTTATGTTCTTATGTTCTTATGGAGCATAACCCCACGGCACTTAAACTTAAACCCCCTGTTAATAAACGCGAACACACTATAAGCCTTCTTCACGGCTCTATCCACTTGAGTGGCAACTTTCAGAGATCTGTGGATATGAACCCCAAGATCTCTCTGTTCCTCCACATTCCTCAGAACCCTACCGTTCACCAAGTAATCCGCATTCAAGTTTGTCCTACCAAAATGAATCACCTCGCACTTATCAGGGTTAAACTCCATCTGCCACTTTTCAGCCCAGCTCTGCATCCTATCAATGTCTCTCTTTCAGCAATTAGCTGAAAGAAAGATTTGTTGCCATGCTGCAGGAAAGAATCTCTGTTTTTGGTGTTTTGGGAAGCTGATGACTACAGGCTGTTCTGAGTTTTCAAGATCATTTGAAATCAGTATTCAACCTAGGGAACTGAATTCCAGGATTATATGAGCTTTAGCCATTGCAATGATAAATCTGCTTAGAGGGTTTTGCTTCTTGGATATTGGTTTTGATATCTTTTTGTTTTGTTTTTGCTTGCAATTGATAAAAATTCTTGCTAATTTTTTTACTATACATGTTAACTGTATTCTTAAGTAAACTTTGTTTGATAAAAGCTCCCTGGTAGCTCACTTGAATTACACTTGAAGTGAAACATTTTATGCTTATCCCAGCCAAATTCAAGATGCAAAATTTACGGTTCAGGCAGTCTTCATAAAACACTTTGGTGCTTCTGCCCTGAACAATAATGGAGAGATTTGAGCTTGTGATTTCTGAGTTGCTACAGTAAATATAACCACTAACTATGTTGCATGATTGTAAAGGTTGTTGGTAGATAAGGAAACGTTTCCGGACAGCTAGCTGGGGTTGTGGTATATGGTTAGACAGTGTAAGTTTTTAAGTTTATTTAATAGTGTCACAAGTAGGCTTATATTAACACTGCAATGAAATTACTGTGAAAATCCCCTAGTCGCCACTCTCTGGCACAGGTACATTAAGGGAAAATTTAGCATGGCCAATTCACCTAACCAGCACGGCTTTCAAACTGTGGAAGGAAACCAGAACAAAGAACAAAAACAGCCCAAGAAACAGGCCCTTCGGCCCAACGAGCCCATGCCGCCATTTTAACATTACCAGTCCCCCCTCCACTCATGACCCCTATCTAATATTTTTATGGCAATCCACATTGAGGGAAACTGATTTAGGGACAATTTATTACCTCCAATCAGCCTAACAGCACATCTTTGGGGTGTGGGAGGAAACCGGAGCACCCGGAGAAAACCCACGCAAACACGGGGAGAATGCGCAAACTCCCACAGACACCAGCCCAAATCCATGTGTCTGCACAGCAATCAGTGATAGTCACTGAGCTGTCCCCAGCTAAAATATGTGTGCCCCTCCCATTTAAATGTTCCCCATCCCACTTGTACAGATGCCCTTCCCTCACAAAGACTTCCCAATGGTCTACGAGCACCTGGAGGAAACCCACACAGATATGGGGAGAATGTGCAGACTCCACACAGTTAAAACTGGCTCCCTGGTACTGTGAGGCAAAGGTATTGACACCGTTCTCCACAACCAAAACATGAGTTCAAGCGGCTGTGTTGCCTGTCTGGTGCCAGGGTTTGGGACATCTACTCACAGCTGGAGAAGATCTTGTAGCACAAACAGTGGGGGTGGGGGGGGGCACAGTCATTGTGGTCCATGTGGGTACCAATGACTCAGACAGGACAGAAAAGGAGGTTCTACATAGTGTGAGGAGTTTGCCACCAAATTAAGAACCTAATAGATCAGAATCTCTGGATCATTACCTGAGCCATATGCAAATCAGATTAGGGACTTGAATGTGTGACTCAAATACTGGTGTGGGAAATTCTGGTTTATGGGGAACTGGCATCAGTACTGGGGAAAGTGGCATCTCGACCATTGGGATGGTCTTCCCTGAACCGTGCAGGGACCAGTGTTTCTGTGGATGGGGTTTTAAGCTTAGTAGTGGGGGCAAAGAATATCAAATTTGTGAAGATAAAGTAAATCAAAGAGCAGAAACAAGACTAAAAAGAAGGATATTATTACAACAAATGAGAAGGGTAAGGATCTGTGCCAGAGAGTAATCTCAGAGGTTTATGAGTCTCTGGAACCTCTCTACGGGTGACACGGTAGCACAGTGGGTTAGCACTGCTGCTTCACAGCTCCAGGGTCCTGGGTTCGATTCCCGGCTCGGGTCACTGTCTGTGTGGAGTTTGCACATTCTCCTCGTGTCTGCGTGGGTTTTCTCCGGGTGCTCCGGTTTCCTCCCACAGTCCAAAGATGTGCGGGTTAGGTTGATTGGCCATGCTAAGAAATTGCCCCTTAGTGTCCAGGGATGTGTAGGTTAGAGGGATTAGTGGGTATAATATGTAGGGATATGGGGATAGGGCCTGGGTGGGATTGTGTTGGGTGCAGACTTGATGGGCCGAAGGGCCTCTTTCTGCACTGTAGGGTTCAATGATCTATGATTCCATGTCTCTCTTCCTGAAAAGTTGGTGAAAGCAGAGTCTTTTAAGGTAAAGGTGGATAGATTCTCAGTGAATAAGAGAGTGATCGGTGATTGGGAGTGGGCAGGATGAAAATTTGGAGTTAATATCAGATAAGCCTTGATCTCATTAAATGGCGAAGCAAGTTCGAGGGGTAGAATGGCCTACACCTGCTTCATCTTCATATAGGTGGTTAAGGTTCAGGGATATGGAGTGTTGAGGGATATGGTGGCTTTGAACTTTTACACCACCGAGTTCTTCCAAACTCAGTAAAAAGTCTGACAACACCAGGTTTTAGTCCAACCGATTTATTTGATAATATTCTCACAAGCTTTCGAGGTTACCCTCTTCGTCAGGTGAATGGAGAGTTCTGGCCTCAGACAGAGCATATAAAGCACAGACAGTTTAGAGATTACTGATTAGAATGCGAATCCTTACACCTAACCTGCTGTTCAAGTCTTAAAGTGGCTGATAATGTGAGTGGAAGGAGCACTGATCACAGTTTAAAGAGATGTGTATTGTCTCCAGACAGTACAGTAAGTGAGGTTTTCCAAACTGCCAGTGGAGACCTTTGTGCATTTCACAATCATCTGTCCACAAGTATGTGAAGGAGACCAGTGATGCTCTGTCTGCCCGGGTTAGCCAGTATATCAGATTTGACCCATAGAACCCTACAGTGCAGAAACAGGCCCTTCGGCCCATCGAGTCTGCACCGAACACAATCCCACCCAGACCCTATCCCCATATCCCTACACATTTACCTGCTAATCCCTCTAACTTACACATCCCAGGACACTAAGGGGCAATTTTAGCATAGCCAATGAACCTAACCCGCACATCTTTGGACTGTGGGAGGAAACCGGAGCACCCGGAGAAAACCCACGCAGACACGAGGAGAATGTGCAAACTCCACACAGACCTGGACTAGGCCCAGCGGCAAACCCAGGCTGCAGGATTCGCAACCATTGCAGGGATGCCACATGTGTAGAGGGTTATAGACTGTACCCACATCACCCTCAAGGACCGGTGAAGAATCCAGGAAGATTCATAAACAGAAAGGGTTTCCATTCAATAAATGCACAGTTGCTGTGTGACCATCAGCTCAATATTATGCACAGACTCCCCGGCAGTGTGCAGAGCAGCCTCATATCGAGGAGTTCAGATATCCCGGAGGTCTTTGAGGAGGAGCCCAGAGAGCTGGGATAGCTTCTGGGGGACATGGGTTACCTGCTCTGGACTTGGCTGATGATCCCTGTGTGGAGCTGAGATTGAGGCAGACACTCAAAATAATGAGGCCCACAGAGTAGTGGATAGGGATCCTCAGGATGTGTCTGTTCCACTCTGACAGGGCCCTCCAACTTGCCCCCTGATATCATTGCCACATTATGGTGGTGTGCTGTGCCTCACCCAACCTGCTGCAGCAACGAGGAGACCTTCTTGAGGAGGAGGAGGACATGGAGGCCAACCAACCAGGTGTCGCTAGGGAGGAGGCCACTCAACAGGAGGAGGGAGGTGGAGGAGGAGCAGGAAGAGGAGGAACAGAAACATCACCCAGACACTGAAGGGCAGCAGCAAGAATCAAACGTGTGAGGGAGCTCCCAAAACTGGCTCTGGGCAATGGGAGGCTTCATTGCTGCACGTGGGTTCCCTCCTCCAGCCTCCTGCCTCTCCAGAGTCCTACAATCTCCTGCTACGTTGTCACACCAGGGTGTGTGTGTGTGTGTTGGGGGGGGGGGGGGGGGAGCTGGGTAGACTTTTTCAGTGAGTTTCTTTAGCTGGCAGGGAGGGTGATGGCAGCTGGCTAAAAGCACCATTGTGATGATGCCCTGGTGTAAAGTAGTCTGACTCCTACTTGTGCTGTGCATCCACGCTGGCATCTGGGAAAGGGAGCACTAAACCCCCATACAGGGCCCGGGGTGGCTGAGGTCGGGGAAGGGAGAGGTTCTGGGGATGTGATGGCTGTAAGTCACTGCTAATGCAGGCCACCCAGTGTAGCCAGTGAGTTATTTGAGCACTTTCATTTTCTCAGTGACACAGCGATGAGGGGCCTCCCCTCCTGACATCAATATAAACAGCGACCATCAGGGAAAGGGCATTCCCTGTTCGAGGCAAATCTGAGATGGACAGGCGGGTGGTGAAAAATATTTATTACTGACAATAAAACTGTCTCATTGATAACATAAACACACGTGAACAAGAAATATTAAAGTGTATAAATACTCTATCTATCTAGCGCTGTCCTTCACCCCCGTGCTATCTTAATGCTGTTACAGCTTCCTAACCTTACATAGAACATAGAACATTACAGCACAGAACAGGCCCTTCGGCCCACGATGTTGCGCCGACCAGTTACAAAACAATGACCCACTAGCCTAAACCAATCCCTTTTCATCCATAAACCTATCCACAGATCTCTTAAACGTCCCCAAACTAGGTGCATTTACAACTGCAGCAGGCAGGGCATTCCAGTCCCTCACCATCCTCTGGGTAAAGAACCTACCCCTGACATCTGTCCTATAACTACCCCCCCTTAATTTAAAGCCATGCCCCCTCGTGCTAGCTTTCTCCATCAGAGGAAAAAGGCTATCACTATCTACCCTGTCTAAACCTCTAATCATCTTATATGTTTCAATGAGATCCCCTCTTAGCCGCCTTCTTTCCAGCGAAAACAACCCCAAATCTCTCAGTCTCTCCTCATAGGATCTCCCCTCCATACCAGGCAACATCCTGGTAAACCTCCTCTGCACCCTCTCCAAAGCCTCCACATCCTTCCTGTAATGTGGGGACCAGAACTGCACACAGTGACCTACCGCTATGTCTCAGTGTCTGCCCAGAATATATTTCAGAGGTGGAGGTGGCCAATTGCCAACCTCGCTCCATTACCGGTGATGCACAAGGTGGGTGTCCTCTGGAGGTGCTGGACTTTGAGAGTCCTGGCTGGCGAGCAGGTGTCTGGGACATTTCCATGACACTCTCTTCATCCCGCTGCCCCTGAGATGCCCCAGTGTCAGTAAGGGAGGAGTCAGAAGGTGTAACCATAGCCACAGTCTCCTGGGTGGAGGCTCGAGCCTTTCCTCAGCATCCTATCGGGCCCCTGGGTCACTCCATGGTGCTTCTGCAGTGAGCTCCAGAAACTCCAGCCTCACTTGGGGCTGCCAGACCTGGAGGACCTCCTGCATTCTAGCCGTGGTGGTTAATCCCTTTGTGATGCCCACCTGAGTCATGGACCACCTGTCAATAGCACCACCAAGTGCCCTCTGAGACTGGGCCACGTTCTCAAAGGCATAGCACACTGTGAACATAGAACATAGAACCCTACAGTGCAGAAACAGGCCCTTCGGCCCATCGAGTCTGCACCGAACACAATCCCACCCAGACCCTATCCCCATATCCCTACACATTTTACCTGCTAATCCCACTGTGTGTTCACACTGTCCCGCTGGGTTTCCTGCAAGTTCTAGAGCCTCTCAGTCACGGGCCACAGAATTTCAAGAGCCCTGAGTTGTGACTGAGTCCTTCGGGACTCCAGCATGGCCTGACTCGGAACCTGCCACTCATGGTGAGGATCCCCTGCTCCAGGATTCCCACCATGGAGACCACCTTTGCGGTTTTGGCCTGGGAACCACGCAGTATAGGCTGGTCTGCCTGTTTGGCCCTGGAGGGAGTGCAGAGGAGGTTTACTCGGCTGATACCGGAGTTGAGGGGATTGAGCTATGAGGAGAGGCTGAATAAACTAGGCTTGTACTCGTTAGAGTTTAGAAGAATGAGGGGAGATCTCATTGAGACGTATAAGATGATGAATGGGATGGATAGGATAGAGGTGGAGAGACTCTTCCCACTCAAAAAAGACAGTAGGACTAGGGGGCACAGCCTCAAGATAAAGGGGGGGGCGATTTAGAACAGAGTTGAGGAGGAACTTCTTCACTCAAAGGGTGGTGAATCTCTGGAATTCTCTGCCCGTTGAAGTGGTGGAGGCTGCCTCGCTAAATATTTTTAAGACGCGGGTTGATGGGTTTTTGATAAGAGAGGGGATTAAGGGTTATGGGGAGAGGGCGGGAATGTGGAACTGATCCACAACAGATCAGCCATGATCTTATTGAATGGCGGGGCAGGCTCGAAGGGCTAGATGGCCTACTCCTGCTCCTATTTCTTATGTTCTTATGACTCCTCCCGACCGTCTCACAGTTGGTCCAGTGTGGCCGTTCAGCCCATCCTGCATCCCCTGGCTCTGCTGCTGCTTCTCCAGAGGCCCAGCCTGGGACCAGCTGAGTCCACAGACCCCTGCGTGCCAGAGGCCTCAGACATTCTCTCCTCCACCCCATGTACATCAGCAGATGTGTAACACACACCACAGAGTGACGCAGATGTCTCACCACTAATTTGACCCACCGATGTGAGAGTGCTTGGGGAGGAGATTTGCAAGTTGCAGTCTGACACAAAACCAGTGCTGGCCTCGGAGGTCCCTCCACCAGCTTCCTCTGAGCTGTCAGGGGCAAGATGGGTGGGAACAGCAGTGGGAACCATAATGCCAGATGGCCTGGGTGTGTTGGGGTCCCTTCCTGCAACGCAGGACACAAGGTTAAGCGCAAGGAAGGGAGAGGAATCTGGGCTGCGTGCAATTTACTTGACATTTTTCCATAATTGGGTGGCACGGTGGGTTAGCACTGCTGTCTCACAGCATCAGGGACCCGGGGTCAATTCTAGCCTCGGGTCACTGTCTGTGTGGCATTTGCACATCCTCCCCATGTCTGCGTGGGTTTTCTCCGGGTGCTCCGGTTTCCTCCCACAGTCCAAAGATGTGTGGGTTAGGTTGATTGGCCATGATAAAATTGCCCCTTAGTGTCCTGGGATGTGTAGGTTGGAGGGATTAGTGGGGATAATATGTAGGGATATGGGGGTAGGGTCTGGGTGGGATTGTGTTCGGTGCAGACTCGATGGGCCGAAGGGCTTGTTTCTGCACTGTAGGGTTCGGTGATTCTATGAATGTGGCAGTTTGGCAGGTACTCACTTCCATTCTACACCCTGACCATGCTGTCACTAATGGCCCACATCTCCTCCTCTCCTGCAAGCTCCAGTACCCGCTCCTCAAAGTGGGTGAGGACTCGGAAGTCAGTCTCACCACCCCCTGTTTTCACCCTCTCCCAGTGGTTATGGGCATTCTTCTGTGCAGACAGAAGGACCCACAAAAAATCTGATGGCACAAATCCTGCAGGGTATCGGGGGGTTTCCCTCAGAGAGCAATCACTGTGATATTCCTGGGGGTGGGGGGGGGGGGGGGGAGAGGTGCGTGGGGGTCAGGGGTTGGAAGCACCCCCTTTATCTTGAGGCTGTGCCCCCTAGTCCTACTGTCTTTTTTGAGTGGGAAGAGTCTCTCCACCTCTATCCTATCCATCCCATTCATCATCTTATACGTCTCAATGAGATGTGTTGGGGGGAGGGATCTGGGGGGGCTAATTTAAGGGAAAGATGCTCGATGAGATTAAACACTTTGCTGCCCCGGGGGGGGGGCAGTTTGCCTTGTCACCATGCACAGGAAGGCAAGGCAGCACTTGCAAATGTGCTGATGGTGCAGAGGGGACTTTGTAGCTCTGTGTTGATCAGGGACAGAGGGGACAGAGAGTCACGAGGGGCAACTACCGGGGCCTGGGGATGATGAGGGGGGGGGGGGCGTGTGCCAGGGGGTTCGATGTCCATGGCGGGGGGGGGGGGGGGGGGGAGAGCGAGGAGGAGATGTGTCTGGCCTGGGAGGGTTCTCCAAAGAGAGCTTTTTTTTGCTTTTTCTGCACCTGGGCAGTTTTTTGGCACCAATCTGAGCTGTTGGATCTTTGGCAGATTAAATAAGTCCTGTTCCACTGCCTCTTGTGGCCAGAAACAGACTCGGCCAAAATTTCAGAGACAGAGTGCATTAGATTGGGCATGAAAACACACCCCATTAGATTGGGCATGAAAACACACCCCGAAAACATATCTGGAACTCTCCCAGTTTTAGATTAGCTGGACTCTTTGAAAAGATCTTATAAAATTCGGCCTTTGATGTTAGTGGGTTTCCGAGTGGCTGAATAATGACAAAATTCAGACATTACAGGACTCACAAAGCCAGTGTTTCAGTATAAAGATGTATCTTTATTTGACCAGCAGCTGTTAGATAAAGTCAGCAAAGTTACCCATGTAACTGTCTAAATGCTTTTTAAAGGACAAAATAGTACCTACAAAATGACCTGGATGAGGAAGTGGAGGGATGGGTTAGCAAGTTCGCTGATGACACGAAGGTCGGCGGTGTTGTGGATGGTCTGGAAGGATGTCAAAAGTTGCAGCAGGACATAGATAGGATGCAGGAATGGGCGGAGAAGTGGCAGATGGACTTCAACGCGGATAAATGTGTAGTAGTCCATTTCGGCAGAACCAACGGGATGAACGAGTACACTATTAAGGGCAGGGGTCTTAGTAGCGTTGAAGAGCAGAAGGATCTCGGGGTCCGGGTTCACAGGACTCTTAAATCGGCCTCGCAGGTGGAGGAGGTGGTCAAGAAGGCGTATGGTGTACTGGCCTTCATTAATCGAGGGATTGAGTTTAGGAGTCGGGAGGTAATGCTGCAACTTTACAGGACCCTTGTCAGGCCTCATTTGGAGTACTGTGCGCAGTTCTGGTCGCCTCACTATAGGAAAGATGTAGAAGCTATTGAAAGGGTGCAGAGGAGATTTACAAGGATGTTGCCTGGACTGGGAGGCATGCCTTATGAAGATAGGTTGAGGGAGCTGGGACTCTTTTCCCTGGAGAGGCGAAGGTTGTGAGGCGACCTGATAGAAGTTTATAAAATGTTGAGAGGAATAGATAGGGTGGACTCTCAGAGGCTATTTCCCCGGGTTGAAATGGTCGCTACGAGGGGACACAGATTTAAGGTGCGGGGAGGGAGGTACAGAGGTGATGTTAGGGGTAAGTTTTTCACTCAGAGGGTGGTGAGTGATTGGAATCGGCTGCCGTCGTCGGTGGTGGAGGCGAACTCGCTGGGGTCTTTTAAAAGACTTCTGGATGAGTATATGGGGTTTAATGGGATTGGGGGTTATAGATAGGTCTATAGATTGGTGGGGTTGATGCGATCGGCGCAACTCGAGGGCCGAAGGGCCTGTTTGTGCTGTAATGTTCTATGTTCTATGTTCTAACAGCCTCTACTACTTCCTCTGGCAGCTTGTTCCAGACACTCACCACCCTCTGTGTGAAAAAATTGCCCCTCTGGATACTTTTGTATCTCCCCCCTGTCACCTTAAACCTCTGCCCTCTAGTTTTAGATTCCCCGATCTTTGGGAAAAGATATTGACTATCTAGATGACCTGTGCCCCTCATTAAAATCAGTCCTCAGCCTCCTACGCTCCAGAGAGAAAAGTCCCAGACTATCCAGCCTCTCCTTATAACTAAAGCCATCGATTCTCGGTAGCATCCTAGTAAATTTTTTCTGCACTCTTTTTCTAGTTTAATAATATCATTTCTATAATAGGGTAACCAGAACTGTACACAGTATTCCAAGTGAGGCCTTACCAATGTCTTGTACAACTTCAACAAGACGTCACAACTCCTGTATTCAGTGTTCTGACCGATGAAACCAAGCATGCCGAATGCCTTCTTCACCATTCTGTCCACCTGTGACTCCACTTTCAAGGAGCTATGAACCTGTCCCCCTAGATCTCTTTGTTCTGTAACTCTCCCCAAAGCCCTACCATTAACTGAGTAAGTCCTGCCCTGGTTCAATCTATCAGAATGCATCACCTCGCATTTATCTAAATTAAATTCCATCTGCCATTCGTCAGCCCAATGGCCCAATTGATCAAGATCCCGTTGAAGTCCTAAATAACTTTCCTCACTGCCCACTATGCCACCAATCTTGGTGTCATCTGCAAACTTACTAACCATGCCTCCTACATTCTCATCCAAATCATTAATATAAATGACAAATAACAGTGGGCCCAGCACCGATCCCTGAGGCACACCGCTGGTCATGATGTGGGTATGCCGGCGTTGGACTGGCGTGAACACAGTAAAAAGTCTGACAACACCAGGTTTTAGTCCAACCGATTTATTTGATAATATTCTCACAAGCTTTCGAGGGGGCTGCCTCTTCGTCAGGTGAACTCTCCATTCACCTGACGAAGAGGCAGCCCCCTCGAAAGCTTGTGAGAATATTATCAAACACACCGCTGGTCACAGGCATCCAGTTTGAAAAACAATTCTCTACACCCACCCTCTGTCAAACCAATGGTGTCTCCAAATAAACAAAACAAACACATCATTCCACATCTGGACAAGTATCCATCTTGTTTAGACAGTGAATAATTTTATTCAGAAGCAGTGCTGAGAACCTTATTGCTCGCAATCCCCATTGATAAGAAACTGCACATTCCGAGATTTCATTCTTTTCTGATTATGTGGTTCTGCCGGAAAGTTCCTGTTAAACCTGACAGCAACTTGCTCTTAGCCAAAGTGTACAATCACTTTACAAATATACAGTTAATACATTTCAAATCAAAATATGCACTTAAATCAGAATCATTTGTTTTAAATCTCTTATGTAATCACTTGTGTGTAAACGATACTCTTGTTAGTTTATAAATCTGATTTAGAGTCAATTAACTCAATGCTGGTAGTTCTGTCAGTGTCTGAAAGGCTTAACTGTGGATTGAGGGATATGAGGGTTGCAGTATGAGTGTTGAGGGATTTAAAGGCTGAGGGGAATGAGGGTTGTGGGTTGGTGAGCTCGTTTGGCTGGATGGCTGGTTTGTGATGCAGAGCGACGACAAGAACTCAGTTTCAATTCCCGTGCGGGCTGAAGTTTTTCATAAAGTTCCCGTTTTCTCAACCCCGCCCCTTGCTTGAGGTGTGGTGACCCTCAGGTTAAATCGGATCCAGTCTGGTTCCACCCCCACCCCCCCCACCTCCTCAGCAGCCTATGGTTCTCTGGGATTGTGGTGACTTTCATTTCATTTAATTTTCGTGATGTTTGTGGAATATAGTGGATTGAAGGATATGGAGGGTTGAGGGATATGGAGGGTTGAGGGTATGGCAGATTGAGGGTATGGAGGGTTGAGGGTAAGGCGGATTGAGGGATATGGAGGGTTGAGGGATATGGAGGGTTGAGGGATATGGAGGGTTGAGGGATATGGAGGGTTGAGGGTATGGAGGGCTGAGGGATATGGAGGGTTGAGGGATGTGGAGGGTTGAGGGATGTGGAGGGTTGAGGGATATGGCGGATTGAGGGTAGAACATAGAACATAGAACATTACAGCGCAGAACAGGCCCTTCGGCCCACGATGTTGCGCCGACCAGTTACAAAACAATGACCCACTAGCCTAAACCAATCCCTTTTCGTCCATAAACCTATCCACAGATCTTTTAAACGCCCCCAAACTAGGTGCATTTACAACTGCAGCTGGCAGGGCATTCCAGTCCCTCACCACCCTCTGGGTAAAGAACCTACCCCTGACATCAGTCCTATAACTACCCCCCCTTAATTTAAAGTCGTGCCCCCTCGCGCTAGCTTTCTCCATCCTAGGAAAAAGGCTATCACTATCCACCCTTTCTAAACCTCTAATGTTTCAATAAGGTCCCCTCTTAGCCGCCTTCTTTCCAGCGAAAACAACCCCAAATCTCTCAGTCTCTCCTCATAGGATCTCCCCTCCATACCAGGCAACATCCTAGTAAACCTCCTCTGCACCTTCTCCAAAGCCTCCACATCCTCCCTGTAATGTGGGGACCAGAACTGCACACAAAACTCCAAGTGCGGCCGCACCAGAGTTGTGTACAGTTGCATCATGACGCTGTGACTCCTAAATTCAATCCCCCTACCAATAAACGCCAAGACACCGTATGCCTTCTTAACAACCTTATCTACTTCATTCCCAACTTTCAGGGATCTATGGACACATACACCTAGATCCCTCTGCTCCTCCACACTATTCAAAGTCCTCCCGTTAGCCCTATACTCAACACATCTGTTATTCCTACCGAAATGAATTACCTCACACTTCTCCACATTAAACTCCAATGGCGGATTGAGGGTATGGAAGGTTGAGGGATATGGAGGGTTGATGGATATGGCAGATTGAGGGTATGGAGGGTTGAGGGTATGGCAGATTGAGGGTATGGAGGATTGAGAGTATGAAGGGTTGAGGGATATGGAGGGTTGAGGGTATGGAGGGTTGAGGGATATGGCAGATTAAGGGTATGGAGGGTTGAGGGATATGGAGGGTTGAGGGTATGGAGGGTTGAGGGATTTGACGGATTGAGGGTATGGAGGGTTGAGGGATATGGCGGATTGAGGGATTTGGCGGATTGAGGGTATGGCGGATTGAGGGATATGGAGTTTTGAGGGTATGGAGGTTTGAGGGATATGGAGAGTTGAGGGTATGGTGGGTTGAGGGTATGGCGGATTGAGGGTATGGAGGGTTGAGGATATGGTGGATTGAGGGATATTGAGGGTTGAGGATATGGAGGGTTGAGGGTATGGCAGATTGAGGGATATGGAGGGTTGAGGGTATGGAGGGTTGAGGGATATTGAGGGTTGAGGATATGGAGGGTTGAGGGTATGGCAGATTGAGGGTATGGAGGGTTGAGGGTATGGAGGGTTGAGGGATATCGAGGGTTGAGGGTATGGCAGATTGAGGGTATGGAGAGTTGAGGGATATGGAGGGTTGAGGGATATGGTGGATTGGGGGTATGGAGGGTTGAGGGATATGGAGGGTTGAGGGATATGGAAGGTTGTGGGTATGGAGGGTTGAGGGTATGGCGGATGGGGGTATGGAGGGTTGAGGGATATGGAGGGTTGAGGGATATGGCGGATTGGGGGTATGGAGGGTTGAGGGATATGGAGGGTTGAGGGATATGGAGGGTTGAGGGATATGGAGGGTTGAGGGAATGGCAGATTGAGGGTATGGAGGGTTGAGGGATATGGAAGGTTGTGGGTATGGAGGGTTGAGGGATATGGAGGGTTGAGGGATATGGGAGGTTGTGGGTATGGAGGGTTGAGGGATATGGAGGGTTGAGGGAATGGCAGATTGAGGGTATGGAGGGTTGAGGGATATGGCGGATTGGGGGTATGGAGGGTTGAGGGATATGGAGGGTTGAGGGATATGGCGGATTGGGGGTATGGAGGGTTGAGGGATATGGAGGGTTGTGGGTATAGAGGGTTGAGGGACATGGAAGGTTGTGGGTATGGAGGGTTGAGGGATATGGAAGGTTGTGGGTATGGAGGGTTGGGGGTATGGAGGGTTGAGGGATATGGAGGGTTGAGGGATATGGAAGGTTGTGGGTATGGAGGGTTGGGGGTATGGAGGGTTGGGGGTATGGAGGGTTGAGGGATATGGAAGGTTGTGGGTATGGAGGGTTGAGGGATGTGGAGGGTTGAGGGATATGGAACGTTGTCGGTATGGAGGGTTGAGGGATATGGAAGGTTGTGGGTATGGAGGGTTGAGGGATGTGGAGGGTTGAGGGATATGGAAGGTTGTTGGTATGGAGGGTTGAGGGATGTGGAGGGTTGAGGGATATGGAAGGTTGTGGGTATGGAGGGTTGAGGGATATGGAAGGTTGTGGGTATGGAGGGTTGAGGGATATGGCGGATTGAGGGTATGGAGGGTTGAGGGATATGGAGGGTTGAGGGATATGGAAGGTTGTGGGTATGGAGGGTTGAGGGATATGGAGGGTTGAGGGAATTGCAGATTGAGGGTATGGAGGGTTGAGGGATATGGAAGGTTGTGGGTATGGAGGGTTGAGGGATATGGCGGATTGGGGGTATGGAGGGTTGAGGGATATGGGGGGTTGAGGGATATGACGGATTGGGGGTATGGAGGGTTGAGGGATATGGAGGGCTGTGGGTATAGAGGGTTGAGGGATATGGAAGGTTGTGGGTATGGAGGGTTGAGGGATATGGAAGGTTGTGGGCATGGAGGATTGGGGGTATGGAGGGTTGAGGGATATGGAGGGTTGAGGGATATGGAAGGTTGTGGGTATGGAGGGTTGGGGGTATGGAGGGTTGAGGGATATGGAGGGTTGAGGGATTTGGAAGGTTGTGGGTATGGAGGGTTGAGGGATGTGGAGGGTTGAGGGATATGGAAGGTTGTGGGTATGGAGGGTTGAGGGATGTGGAGGGTTGAGGGATATGGAAGGTTGTGGGTATGGAGGGTTGAGGGATGTGGAGGGTTGAGGGATATGGAAGGTTGTGGGTATGGAGGGTTGAGGGATATGGAAGGTTGTGGGTATGGAGGGTTGAGGGATGTGGAGGGTTGAGGGATGTGGAAGGTTGTGGGTATGGAGGGTTGAGGGATGTGGAGGGTTGAGGGATGTGGAGGGTTGAGGGATATGGAAGGTTGTGCGTATGGAGGGTTGAGGGATGTGGAGGGTTGAGGAATATGGAAGGTTGTGGGTATGGAGGGTTGAGGGATGTGGAGGGTTGAGGGATATGGAAGGTTGTGGGTATGGAGGGTTGAGGGATGTGGAGGGTTGAGGGATATGGAAGGTTGTGGGTATGGAGGGTTGAGGGATATGGAAGGTTGTGGGTATGGAGGGTTGAGGGATGTGGAGGGTTGAGGGATGTGGAAGGTTGTGGGTATGGAGGGTTGAGGGATGTGGAGGGTTGAGGGATATGGAAGGTTGTGCGTATGGAAGGTTGAGGGATGTGGAGGGTTGAGGGATATGGAAGGTTGTGGGTATGGAGGGTTGAGGGATGTGGAGGGTTGAGGGATATGGAAGGTTGTTGGTATGGAGGGTTGAGGGATGTGGAGGGTTGAGGGATATGGAAGGTTGTGGGTATGGAGGGTTGAGGGATATGGAAGGTTGTGGGTATGGAGGGTTGAGGGATATGGCGGATTGAGGGTATGGAGGGTTGAGGGATATGGAGGGTTGAGGGATATGGAAGGTTGTGGGTATGGAGGGTTGAGGGATATGGAGGGTTGAGGGAATTGCAGATTGAGGGTATGGAGGGTTGAGGGATATGGAAGGTTGTGGGTATGGAGGGTTGAGGGATATGGCGGATTGGGGGTATGGAGGGTTGAGGGATATGGGGGGTTGAGGGATATGGCGGATTGGGGGTATGGAGGGTTGAGGGATATGGAGGGTTGAGGGATATGGAGGGCTGTGGGTATAGAGGGTTGAGGGATATGGAAGGTTGTGGGTATGGAGGGTTGAGGGATATGGAAGGTTGTGGGCATGGAGGGTTGGGGGTATGGAGGGTTGAGGGATATGGAGGGTTGAGGGATATGGAAGGTTGTGGGTATGGAGGGTTGGGGGTATGGAGGGTTGAGGGATATGGAGGGTTGAGGGATATGGAAGGTTGTGGGTATGGAGGGTTGAGGGATGTGGAGGGTTGAGGGATATGGAAGGTTGTGGGTATGGAGGGTTGAGGGATGTGGAGGGTTGAGGGATATGGAAGGTTGTGGGTATGGAGGGTTGAGGGATGTGGAGGGTTGAGGTATATGGAAGGTTGTGGGTATGGAGGGTTGAGGGATATGGATGGTTGTGGGTATGGAGGGTTGAGGGATGTGGAGGGTTGAGGGATGTTGAAGGTTGTGGGTATGGAGGGTTGAGGGATGTGGAGGGTTGAGGGATATGGAAGGTTGTGCGTATGGAGGGTTGAGGGATGTGGAGGGTTGAGGGATATGGAAGGTTGTGGGTATGGAAGGTTGAGGGATGTGGAGGGTTGAGGGATATGGAAGGTTGTGGGTATGGAGGGTTGAGGGATATGGAAGGTTGTGGGTATGGAGGGTTGAGGGATGTGGAGGGTTGAGGGATGTGGAAGGTTGTGGGTATGGAGGGTTGAGGGATGTGGAGGGTTGAGGGATATGGAAGGTTGTGCGTATGGAGGGTTGAGGGATGTGGAGGGTTGAGGGATATGGAAGGTTGTGGGTATGGAGGGTTGAGGGATGTGGAGGGTTGAGGGATATGGAAGGTTGTGCGTATGGAGGGTTGAGGGTATGGAGGGTTGAGGGATGTAGTACATAGAACCCTACAGTGCAGAAACAGGCCCTTCGGCCCATCGAGTCTGCACCGAACACAATCCCACCCAGACCCTATCCCCATATCCCTACACATTTACCTGCTAATCCCTCTAACCTACACATCCCTGGACACTAAGGGGCAATTTTAGCATAGCCAATGAACCTAACCCGCACATCTTTGGACTGTGGGAGGAAACCGGAGCACCCGGAGAAAACCCACGCAGACACGAGGAGAATGTGCAAACTCCACACAGGCAGTGACCCGAGCCGGGAATTGAACCCAGGACCCTGGAGCTGTGAAGCAGCAGTGCTAACCACTGTGCTACCGTGCCGACCACACGATGTGGAGGGTTGAGGGATCTGATCTTAGCCGGAATCAGGGTGAACACTCTGGCTGCAGTATCTTTAATGATAAACCAGGGCTGACCTTTGTCATTTGTAAATATTGCTACTCTGTTGACTGGAAACTGTAAAACCTGTGGACAGTCACCGTCCCTGTCTCCAAACCATGGGTTCTCTCCACTTCATTTACTTTTCTGTACTTTGTTTGACGTTTTCCTCGTGTATCCAAGGCTCAAGGCGTCAGAAAGCAAATCGAAGGCTGGAGAGCCCCATAGACAGAATCCAGACACAGGACAACTTCAACATTCAACAGGTAACAAAAAGACTATCACATCCTCACAGCCGCAGGGTGTCTGAACATTCTTCACAGCACATTAAGTGTAGTCAATGTTGTAATGTAGGATTCGCAACAATCAATTTGCACACAGCAAAATCCCACAAACAGTGATATGAAATTGACCAGATAATCTGTTTGTTTATGATAACAAAACAAAGAACAAAGAACAACACAGCACGGGAAACAGGCCCTTCGGCCCAACGAGCCCGCGCCGCCGTCCCATTGTCTCAGTGACCTATTCATGATTTTAGTCTACGCCTAATGTGTGAGGATCAGGGAGGTCCAATATAGGGACAATTTGTTACCCAATCAATCAGCCTAAAAGCACATTTTTGGGATGTGGGAGGAAACCGGAGCACCCGGAGGAAACCCACGCAACCACGGGGAGAACGCGCAAACTCCCACGGTCACAGGCCCAAATCCATGTGTCCGCACAGCAACAGAGATAGTCTCTGAGCTGTCATGATGCCCTTGAGATGGTCCAGTTTAAGCACACTAACGACATGAAGCAATAGGCAACTCCCGAAGCAACATCCAAGAGCAGCCCACCACAACCTGCCGCATGCATGCCCCTTACTGGTCAACAAGGTGGATTTAAATGCCTGTGGATACAAAAAATTCATTATTAAACAGGCAAAGACTGTAACATCCCTGAGGCAAAAACGGAATCCCAAGCCTACAATGTTTAATAAGGCCTGCTATATCCCCCTATATGTAGACCGCTCATGTGGCTGTCTAAGTGACTCTTAAACAACTCTAGCGTGCCTGCTTCCACCACCTTACTCGGCAGTGCATTCCACACCCCCACTACCCTTTGCGTGAAAAACTGCCCTCTAATATTAGTCTTATATCTAGCCCCCCTCACCCTGTTGATTGAGGGATAAATCTGGGTCATAAACTGGGGAGAACTCCTCTTCCATACAGCACCATGGAATGTTTTACATTAACCTGGAAGCACAACAAGGCTCTCGGTTTAAAGGCTGATTTTTGAAAGATGTGACAGTGCCGCACTCGCTGAGTATCACATTGTAGTGGCAACTAGTAATTTACAGATTCAGATTCTGGAGGGAGACTTCAACCCAGAACCTTCTGACCCAGAGAGTGTGTGTGTGTGTGTGTGCCTGTCTGACTGTGTGTGTGTGGGCCGAATACTGAGAGAGGCAAGGGAGGAAATAGCTGTGGCCTTGAGAGAAATTGTTGATTCCTCACTGGTTACAGGGGAGGACATGATGTGGAGATGCTGGCGTTGGACTGGGGTAAACACAGTAAGAAGTCCAACAAGTTTATTTGGTAGCAAAAGCCACCACTTTCGGAGTGCTTACTGTTCATTTGTCATCTGAGTGGGAGTTCTGTCCACAAACAGGGGATATACAGGGGAGGTCCCAGAGGGTGGGGAATGGCCAATTTTATTCCTTTGTTTAAGAAGGGTAGCAAAAATAATCCAGATAATTACAGGCCAGTGAGCCTTACATCAGTGGTAGGAAAATTATTGGAGAGGATTCTTTGAGACAGGATTTATTCCTACTTGGAAATAAGTGGATGTATTAGTGAGAGGCAACATGGTTTTGTGAAGGGGAGGTTGTGACTCACGAAGCTGATCGAATTTTTCGAGGAAGTGATGAAGATGATTGATGAGGGTGGGGCAGTGGATGTTGTCTACATGGACTTCAGTAAGGCCTTTGACAAGATCCCCCACGGCAGACTGGTGCAGAAGGTGAAGTCACAGCAGATCAGAGGTGAGCTGGCAAAGTGGATACAAAACTGGCTCGGTCACAGAAGACAGAGGGTAGGAGTGGAAGGGTGTGTTTCTGAATGGAGGGCTGTGACAAGTGGAGTTGTGATGTGGGTATGCCGGCGTTGGACTGGCGTAAACACAGTAAAAAGTAACATAAGAACATAAGAAATAGGAGCAGGAGTCGGCCATCCTGGGGGGTAAATTTGTTAAGGTTATGCGGAGTGGTTTAAACTGATTCAGAGGGAGGGTGGGATCCTGAGTAGAGGGGGTGAAAGTGAGGGGGGCGTAGATGGGGACTGCAATGCACGGCATTGCGGGGGAGGGGCGGAACAGGGTTTGGAATGTGGTTTGAAATGTGTATACTTTAATGCGAGGAGTATTCGCAATAAGGTGGATGAAACTTGCAGCGTGGACCAGTACCTGGGAATTCGATGTTGTGGCCATTTCAGAGACTTGGATAGAGCAGGGTCAGGAATGGATGTTGCAGGTCCCGGGGTACAAATGCTTTAATCGGAGTAGACAAGGAGGTAGAAGGGGGGGTGGGGTAGCATTATTGGTCAAGGACTGTATCTCAGTGTCAGAGAGGAACTTTGATGAGGACTTGTCTGTTGAGGTAGTATGGGCGGAGATTAGAAATAGGAGAGGAGAGGTCACCCTGTTGGGAGTCTTTTATAGACCTCCAAAAAGTTCTAGAGAGGTTGAGGAAAGGATTGCGGAGACGATCCTTGTTAGGAGTGAAAGTAATAGGGTAATTGTTATGGGGGACTTTAACTTTACTCATGTAGATTGGAATTGCTACAGCTCTGGCTCGTTAGAGGGGTCAGTTTTTGTTCAAAGTGTGCAAGAAGGTTTTTTGACTCAGTATGTAGATAGGCCGACGAGAGGTGAGGCTATATTGGATTTGGTGCTCGGTAATGAGCCAGACCAGGTGCTAGACTTGGAAGTTGGTGTACAGTTTGGGGATAGTGATCACAATTCGATTACGTTCACCTTAGTGATGGAAAGGGATAGGCATGAACCTCAGGTCAGTAGTTTCAGCTGGGGGAAGGGTAATTATGAGGCTATTAGAAGAGAATTAGGAAGCATTGGTTGGAATGGGAGATTACAGGGACTGGGAACATCCGAGATGTGGAGATTTTACAAGGAGCAGCTATTGCGGGTCTGTGATAAGTATATCCCTGTCAGGCAAGGAGGATTTGGTAGGCCCAGGGAACCGTGGTGCACCAAAAAAGTTGATTTGTTGGTTAGGAAGAAAAAGGAGGCTTATGTTCGGATGAGGCTTGAGGGCTCAGGTAGTGCATTAGAAAGTTTTAGATTGGCTAGGAGGGAGTTGAAGAGGAGTTAAGAAGGGCTAAAAGAGGGCATGAGATGATTTTGGCTGATAGGATTAAGGAGAACCCTAAGGCGTTTTACAGGTATGTCAAGAACAGAAGGTTGGTTAGGACAAGATTAGGGCCAGTTACAGACAGTAGAGGGAAG